>JZKD02S1491781.1:0-10716 GCA_000966675.3 Picea glauca
ATTCTTTATCTTCACTTGAAATGTTTTCAAGATCACATTTAGAAATAATACAATCAAGGGTTTTTGGATATTCTTTACCTTTAATGATCTTGATGGAGTGATCTTCAATATCTTCTTTCTCCTTCTTGCTTTGATATGTCTCTTCTAGCTTTAGCCATAGATCCTTGGCAGAAGTGCATTTTCCCATGCTCTCTTTGATAGGGCTTGAGAGTTCACTAAGAATGATCTTGAGAGCCAATGCATCATTCTTTTTTTTCTTCCCTTTGAGCTGCAAAATTTGACTTGTTCTTCAAGGGAACTGATCCACCAATGGTTTCCTTCCAAATAGATGCTCCCATTGTCTTCAAATATAATCTCATCTCTATTCTAAAAGTAGAATAGTTTTCCTCATTAAGGATTGGAACTTCATCGTCCATTTGTGTGTCTATGGATCTCCTTCAATATTGTTAAGGCTTGTAGTGAAGGCCCTCTCTGATACCAATTGTTGGACACACCTACCACACTTAGAGGGGGGATGAATGAGTGTGGGGATATTTTTCAAAACTTCCCTCTTACACAAAACTCATTAGTTAACATTCAACATTTACTCATTACTCATTATTGTCATTTATAACCATTTTATATGTGAACATATATCAACAATATATTATCAACAAGTCATCACCACAAGGAACACAAAGAACACAAAGAACACAAGATGTATGTACAATTTTTCTTTTTATTATGGACAACAATTCGAGGGTTTTTAAACAACAACTAAATAGAGTACAACTCTACAAGATAACCAACTCTATAATGCAAGACTTAGCTTACACACTCAACACCAACTGAGATGAGGCACCAATCCTCAACATATATCAATCTGCAACAGGTACGTGCCATGTCAGTAGTGCAGCCCGCATGTGTACACACACTGGCTCACTACAGCCCGCGTGTGTACGCGGCCAATGTATACAGTAGCTTGCGTATACCTTCTGAACCATTAGGGTTTATCCTTCAAGATCAAGTCAGATCCTCTGCAACCAATATATCATTCTCTTCTGTCTCTCACTGTCCAATCTGACCACCATCCAGTCACAACACATCCAAGCTTTCCAATAGTCTACTCATGCTCCACAATCAATCAATATGAATGCTATCTCAATCATGTATAAACAACTAGTATACCATATCAATCATGTCACCATTGAATCACATCATAGAAGCAATACCAATAATTCCTTAAGCATTCACAACACATCAAACAATAATATCCATCAAAACAATAATGTAACCATACCAGTGTCTCAGTGGTAGATCTGAGCTCATAGAATTCAGATCTGGAACCTGCCACACTCTTCAAAAGGTAGTCATCATCTCAAACACAAATATCCATGATTTTATCACTGTACGTTCCCTATCCTCATACAGTCCATGTGTGTATGCGCCCTAGCTCACTACAACCCGAGTACACCTCAGAAACTAGGGTTTTTGAAGCTCCGAGACTTTTGTTGTCAAGATATTCTACATTTGCCAAAAATTTGATGCATCCATGAGATCCTCCTCTCACTCTCTTCTCAGAATAGATCTTCAATCATGCTCAAGAGATCCACACCAAAGAATCTCTCACAAGAAGCTCTCCATCAATACTCAAAAGATAATCTCACAAGAAGCTCATCATTGATCCACACAAAGGATATTTGCAAGAGACCATTGCTATCTTATTTATACTTTCATCCTCTAGGTCACTTAACCCATTTCTAGGTCACTTAACCTATTTTCCTTATTGTAGGGTTAACCACTTTCCATAAATAGAAATTCCTCCATTACTTTATCATTTAAATATTCCTTCTTGATTTTTTCACCTTACTTTATCATTTAAATAATCTTTCTTGATTGTGTCACTTCTCTTTATTATTTAAATAATCCACCTTGACTTTGTCACTTTACTTTATCATTTAAATAATGATTTATTCTTTTCAATCACTTTGACTTCTTTGACCTTTTGGGGCTTCAAGCCAACATATGAGGGTCCTCTAACTTCGTAAGGACATAACTCTCAAACTATGAGAAGTTATGTGAAGTTCCACATACCACCGGAAATGGAATGACAAGCACTATCCATCTAGGATAGTTTCACCAACAAATTCACTGATCTCCATATCATTATTGCACATACAATAATGGGTCCTTCAACCATTCTTCTAGGATAACTCAATCTGCAAAGCATCTTCCCATGAGGGCTTTCACCATAAGGGGGCCACTTTGGAGTTCATCCATTTGTGCACCTTATCAATCATGATAAGACAATAATAAGTCATCTATACATTTTCCCAACAATGCATCATATACTAATGAAACCACATCGATCCATATTCATCATGTATCAATGACAACTCATTGATCCATCTTCATCTATGCATCTTGATCCATCTTCATTGATTGGTTTCCATTTGACATCTATCATTCTCATCAAGGATAATACATATACATTGTTTATCAATCAATCATTTGACATCAATTAATCACTCAATCACTTGACATCAAAATAATCAAACCATTGGCATCAATGACAACATGATCCAACATTCTTCATCTGTGAGGGTGGCCCTAATTTTACACTTGACCGAGGGCTTTGCTTTCATTTTCCTGGGTTCCATGAATAACCAAACCCAAGACTACAAACCTCCAAGAATGAAAACTTCTAATATTGAAAACCCCCCATGCTAAAGAATAATGAGGAACAAAGGTAACATGAATGAACCATGACATTATATTAACGAATTTTATAATCCTCCTCCAACACACAAACATAATGTTGGTTAGGACAGATCCAATCAGGTCATTGACGGGGGCACTGAAGAGCTCATAACCATTATTTGTTGGAGGAGCTCGAGTGTTGTAACTCCCCTCTTCATGCTTCATCCTTTACACATCATGCACAATTGAGCTCCCATACAAGGTTGGAGCAAAAGGTATTTTGTAAATTGCATGAGCCCAAGAGGTGATGGGGGTTGAGTATATTGAGGTGACTTCCCGTGCTGAACCATTATTACCCTCACACCCTCTAGTTGCTGAAACACTTTAGTTGATGGAGCCATGTGTCACTCGATCCAGGTAGAAAATAAAAACAACTTGAATTAAATAGAAAATAACAATTTCAAGTGCACCCACTCAATGACGAAAAAAAGGGATTTAGGGAACATCTAAGAGTAAAAACAGGAGAAGAGCTTGGGATATTATGAATAATATCTACTCTGCATTTTAAATAAAATAATTATTTGTGTATGGAGTGACACATAGGTGGGTGAATAATGTGCAATTAGTAATTAAATAATTAGTATTTTGCAGGAGAGGAACAAATGGCATGCACCTCAAAGGCTATATAATAAAGGAGGATTGGTCTTGAGAGCTCACCCTTTTTGCACCCTAATGCTGAATGGATGTCATAATTCTAAAATTTTCTTTGGTAAGCTGGTCTTGAGTTTCATCTCAAAATTATGTATGGATTTGGGAGGCGGGGACCTTATATGGTCTAGAGGAGCTACATAATCTGAATGCTAGTTTGTTTACTCTTCTCTTACAACCTATTGCATCTTGGGGGTATTTGAGGAAGAAGAGTACCCATTTGGGAGTTGGTAGGGTGGTCAATTGCTAAGGAAAATTTATATTTGGAAAATAAGAATTGGAGCTAATACTTGGATAAATCTTGGAATTAAATAATAATCAAGGGAGGATCTTACACAACCATAGGAAAAATGTATGTAATTCTAAAAAATTCAATTTATAAATAGGCATCTTATACGATGAGATATGGCATGAATACTATCAAGGTGAGGAGGTATAGGTTTCCTATTCCTTCCTACTAACATCGTTTCCATTTGATAGGTTTAACAACATATGTTTTATGATTTTTTCTATAGGTTACACATTGATGTGAGGGTAGGATATGGATTCAGTCACTTATGAGGTTCTCTTGAGGGGTATGCAACAAGGTCCTAATCCTTATTTCTCACAGAGCATTAGTCTCTCACTAGTGGTGAGTAATTCCAAACCATGACACCATCCCCCATCATTGAAAAATGATACTTGAAGGGCATGCCTAAACATGGCACCCTCGATACATATTTGTAGGTAGTACTTGAAGGGAATGCATGGTTATGGTAGTCTCGGTATCATGCATTTGAAGAGTTGTAGAGGTTATGTATAACTCTTGGTGTAGGGTACTTAAAGAGTTGTAGTGATCATGTCTAGATCTTGGTACCAAATACTTGAAGGCTCAAAGTTATCCTAGTCTCACCCTTGGTATTGATTTCGATTCAATTTATGTATACTTTGGATAAAAATATCATTTGGCATATGCATTATTTTTTTCATGGGAAATTGAATGAATTGCTGATCTGGATTGTGAAAGGAATGAAATGGAAAATAAACAAGTAAATGTGGAAAAATAAAGTAAATAGAATTATATGGCACGAAATCAACTCTTTATTAAATGGAAAAATCCTTAGAACTACATCATGAATGGGATGTCCTCCTTTACAAATGAGATGCCCGTATATATAGTACTTATGGGGTGCCTTGTAAGAGTCACATCTTTTCATTATTTTATTGTTATTTGTTTTATTTTTCAAATACCATGGGTTACAAAAGACCATGGGTGAATTCCATGGGTTGCAAAAACCGTGCACATGGATTTTCTTCACTTTATTATTATTACTATTATTATTTTTCTCCCACCAAATACCATGGGTGTATACCATGGTTTACTAAAACCATGGTCTCCATGGGCTCGTATATTACCAATGGTAAAAATAAACAATTACAATGGTGATTCAATGGAAGAGGTGTATGGACACCGATTTTAACTTGGATTAGTCCTCCTCCATTAAGAAGGAATTGTCCATATTGAATCAAGTTCCCTCTTCATATGGGGAAAATTCTAATGAATTTGGCTCTTAGTGAGCCACTTTCCTTGGTGAAGAGGCTACCTTGCTTTGATGACCTGATAGAGATGTATGTTCTATTGGTGGGTTCCTTTCATCAATGTATCCATGATTCGATCAATTGTATCTTTCTCAAGGTGGTGAAAGTTGTTTTTTGTAGTGGCCAAGTGCTCAGCTACCTTGGAGGTGTTCAATAGAGGTGGAAAATATGGGCAAATTAGATCCACATTGAATATTGGATGTAGGCCAAGGAATGGGGGAGTAGTTAATTCAAAATGATTTTTCACCTAAATCCTTGGTGATGGTGTAAGACCCATATCAAAGTGGATGAATCTTGAAATGGGCTCTTGCAAGGAACTATTTATGAAAATTTAACCATACCTTGTCACCAACTTGAAACTTATGTGGAACTCGATGTTGGTCATGTTGTTGCTTGTTCTTGGGATTGGATTTCTACAAAATGTCATGTAATTCTTGGAAGTTGTGTTGAATTCATTCAAAAAATATACCTACCTTATTAGCCTTAGTTTGAGCATGGATAGATTCTTCTTGTGTGGATGCAATGGGAATAACTACATTAATTGGGGCCAATGGATGGAACCCCAAGCACACCTAAAAAGGGATGTGGCCAATAGAGATATGAAGGGCTCGATTGTATATATGTTGAACATAAGGAATACTCTCATTATCTGTGAGCAATTTTCTGTATATTGGACCATTGGGTAAGGGAGCATAGGGCACAAAGTCAATGGAATGCTTAACTTGGAAGTGAAGAGGCACCCCCATAGGTGAAGAAAAAATATATTCTTGCTCCTCTACAATATTTTCGACCTTCTTCAATTGTATAAAAAGGTCTTGGGCCAAGGTTGTAGTGGTCGCAGTGACCTTCTATTCACCTTCTAACCAGATCATGAAGATGCTAAAAATTTTGGTTTGAAATATTACTTTGCGACGCTATTTTATTGATCTCAATGAAATGGTAGTAGTTATTAATACCCTTGGTACCTTGTAGAGCTGACCCCCCAAAGTAAAAATGACACTACGAGGATGAGACACATAAACAACATGACATTTCCACACATAAGGTTGTCGCAAAAGAACATAAAAAACTTAGAATGGGGCAACATCACATAATACCTTATCTTTGAAGGGATTGATGTTGTAGTACAAGAGGCACTACTGGCTGATGTGAAGGCCTCCTCCTTACCTCAACCAATTAATGGTGTATGGTTGGGGGTGTGGAATTGTCACCAAATTCATTATTTTGCCGAGATCGGTTGAGATCAGGTTCTTTTGACTCTTGTTTTCAAAATTGAAATGAAATGGGGTCCCCTTTACCCACATATGTGAGTGGAATATGTGCTCCCCCTCCTGAGGCTCCTCTAGTTCTTCTGGTTGGATTTTTGTGGCCACAATGGTAGCAGTGGGTTATGCATCGTTGATTCATTTCCCTTTTTTGTGATTTTATTTGGAGTCTAAGATAGGTTCTAATTATTTTTCTTTGAGCTCAACCACTAATGAATATTTTGAGCGATATTCATTGGTGTTGTGCCAGGGGATTTTATGGAACTCACACCACTTTCCAGTGTCCTTCTTCGACTTCCCATCACCCTTCTTAGCTAGAGACTTGTATTTATTTTATTTATATTGAATATCCTTTCTTTGTCCTTCATTTTGTGAGTTAGTTTTTCCTTTTCCATGCTTCTATTGTTGCATATTTGCAAACATGAACTCCCACATACTCCACTACTTGAAATTATGCTCGATTTTGACTATATATTGATAGGCAAATACCAATGAGGAGATGTATAATAAATACATCTATGTTTGGATGTACCTATGTATTCCATTTCACTAATTCAAAACCAAGTGCTACTCAGAGTCTTTGATACCCAAATTTGAGTGCAAGGTATGAAAGATGTTGGTGTACTTCGACACCGTCTGGTCTCTCTCTTGCCGTAGATTCATCCATCTCATGTATTGGTCATCATAGTTTCCTATAGGGTAGAACTACTCCTTGAGGGCATAAACAAAGGACACCTAAGTGGGTTTTCTCCTAAATGGTATAGATTCATCTATGATGTACTTCTCCTAGTAACCTTCCGACCAATATATGACATGGGGAAGGGATTTAAGGAGCACAAAGGTGATATTTTCACTGTCGATTTTTTTTGGATATATAATAAACTTCTAGCAGATTCAATCATTTTTCTAGGGAATATGCATCTATCTATCCTTGAAATAAGGGGATATCAAAATTGAATTGTAACTTGAAGGGTGTCCCACGTTCAAAATGTCTGTTTGACGAAGATGCCTCAACCACTATCAATAATTGTTGATTGATTTGAGAAAAATTGTCAATTGTTTCATTCCTTTTTCACACGAGGGATTCCTTGAGCAACATATTTAAAGGATCTCATGCTCCATCATCTCTCTTTTCTTCCACCATGGGAGGTCACTTGGGATGGTGATATTAGTCAAGGCTTAAGTGAAACTATCTCGAGACCCAATTCTCTATACCTTAACCTTGTTGTGAAAATGCATTGGGAAATAATTGAGGAGCATATTTCTCTAATACCACTGATCTGGATTGTGAAAGGAATGAAATGGAAAAATAGGAAAGCAAATGCATCAAAATAAAGTAGAGAAAATAATATGACATGTAATCAACTCTTTATTAAATGGAAATATCCTTAGAACTACATGATGAATGGGATGTCCTCCTTTACAAATGAGAGGCCTGTATATATAGTACTTAGGGGTTTCCTCATAACAATCATGTCTTTTCATTATTTTATTGTTATTTTCTTTATTTTTCAAAAAATACGGGTTACAAAAAACCATGGGTGAATTCCATCGGTTGCAAAAATTGTGCACATGGTTTTTCTTCACTTTATTATTATTGTTATTATTATTTTTCTCCCACCAAATACCATGGGTGTATACCATGGTTTACTAGAACCATGGCCTCCATGGGCTCGTATATTCCCAATGGTAAAAATAAACAATTATCGTGGTGATTCGATGGAAGAGGTGGATGACCACCGATTTTCACTTGGATCAATTGGATGAGCGGTTTGATTGATCATATAGATTTAAACACATTTTTGTAAAAAGGGAAATATAATTACTTTATAATTGGAAATGGAAATTCATATAGGAAGGGGTGAGTTAAATGAAAAGAAAAGCAACTTTAAATAAATAGAAAATAACAATTTCAAGTGAATGCACTCAATGAGGAAAAAAAAGGGATCTAAGGAACATCTAAGAGTAAAAATAAGAGAAGAGGTTGGGATATGATGACTAATCTCTATTTTTCATTTTAAATAAAATAATTATTTTTGCATGTAGTGACACATAGGTGGGTGAATAATGTGCAATTAGTAAGTAAATAATTAGTATTTTGCATGACCCTCAAAGGCTATATAAGAAAGGAGGATTGGGATTGAAATATCACCCTTTTTTCACCCTAATGCTGGATGGATGTTGTAATGCTCAAATTTTCCTTGGTAAGCTAGTGTTGAGTTTGGTCTCAAGATTTTGTATGTATTTGGGAGGTGGGGACCTCATATGCTATAGAGGAGCTACACAATCTGAATTCTAGTTTTTGTACTATTCTCATACAACCTATTATATCTTGGGGGTCTTTGAGGAAGAAGTGTACCCATTTGGGAGTTGGTGGGGTGATCAATTGGTAAGAAAAAAATATATTTGGAAAAGAATAATTGAAGCTAATACTTGGAGAAATCTTGGAATTAAATAATAATCAAGGGGTGATCTTATACAACCATAGGAAAAAGGCATGTAATTTAAAAAAAAATCAATTTATAAATAGGTAGCTTGTACGATGAGATGTGACATGAATACTATCAGGGTGAGGAGGTATAGGTTTCCTATTCCTATCTACTAGCCTCCTTGCCATATAATAGGTTAAAAAACATATGTTTTATTTTTTTTCCTGCAGGTTACATGTTTCTATAAGGGTAGGATTTGGATTTGGTCACATATGAGGTTCTCTTTAGGGGTGTGCAATAAGGTGATAATCCTTATTTCTCAGTGACCATTAGTCTCTCACTACTGATGAATAAGTCCCAACCATGACACCACCCCCCATCATTGAAAAGCGATAATGGAAGGGAATGCATAAACATGAACCCTCGATACATATTTGAAGGTATTACTTGAAGGGTATGTAGGGGCATGGGAGTCTTGGTATCATGCAATTGAAGAGTTATAGAGGTTCTTTATAACTCTCAGTGTAGGGTACTTGAAGATCTATAGTGATTGGGTCTAGCTCTTTGTACCAAATACTTTAAGGTTCCGAGTTAACCTAATCTCACCATTGGTATTGATTTTGATTTAGTTTACATATACTTTGGAGAAAAAGTTTCCTTTGACATATTCATTTTTTTAGCATGAGAAACTAAATGAATTTCATGAGTGGTTTGATTGATCATATATATTTATGCACATTTTTGTAAAAATGGAAATACAATTACTTTATAATTGGAAATAGAAATGCGTATAGAAAGGTGCGAGTTCAATGAAAATAAAATCAATTTTAATTCAATAGAAAATAACAATTTGTAGTGAACCCAATCAATGAGATAAAAAAGGAATATAGGGAATATCTAAGAGTAAAAATAGGAGAAGAGGTTGGGATATGATGAATAATCTCTATTTTTCATTTTAAATAAAATAATTCTTTGTGCATGGAGTGACACACGAGTGGGTGAATAACGTGCAATTAGTATTTTGCATGAGAGGGACAAATGGCATAAGCCTAAAATGATATATAATAAAGGAGGATTGTCCTTGAGAGTTCACCATTTTTGCACCGTAATGCTGGATCTATGTCGTAATGCTCAAATTTTCCTTGGTAAGTTGGTGTTGAGTTTGGTCTCAAGATTATGTATGTATTTGGGAGGTGGGGACCTTATATGCTCTAAAGGAGATACAAAATATGAATGCTAGTTCTTGTACTATTATCATAAAACCTATTGTAGCTTGGGGGTATATGGGGAAGAAGAGTACCCATTTGGGTGTTGGTAAGGTGGTTAATTGGTAAGCAAAATTTATATTTGGAAAAGAAGGATTGGAGATAATACTTGGATAAATATTGGAACTAAATAATAATCAAGGGAGGATCTTATAAAACCACAGGAAAAAGGTATGTAATTCTAAAAAATTCAATTTATAAATAGGTAGCTTGTACAATGAGATGTGATATGAATGCTATCAAGGCGAGGAGGTATAGGTTTCCTATCCCTGCCTACTACCCTCCATGTCATGTAATAAGTTGAAAAACATATGTTTTATGTTTTTTCCTATGGGTTACATGATGTTGTAAGGGTAGGCTGTGGATTTGGTCACTTATGAGGTTCTCTTGATGGGTGTGAAATAAGGTGCTAATACTTATTTCTCAGTGACAATTAGTCTCTCACAAATGGCTAATAAGTCCCAACTATGAAACCATCCACCATTATTGAAAAACGATACTTGAAGGGAATGCGTAAACATGGAAACCTCGACACATATTGGTAGGTAGTACTTGAAGGGAATGTAGGGGCATGGAAGTCTTGGTATCATGCACTTGAAGAGTTGTAGAGGTTCTGTCTAACTCTTTGTTAGCGATATTTATCGCTAAGGGGGCTAGATATCAAACGCATGGGTCAAAACCCACTTGTCCAAAGTTTTGGGCGACAACGTGCCCGTGGTAAACAACAAGCACGACCGGGCGGTCCATATGAGCGCGCCCAGATCAACGGCTCACAGCAAATTCCGAACCCCC
>JZKD02S1491792.1:0-10716 GCA_000966675.3 Picea glauca
TTTATTCTCCTGCAATGTTTTCTTGATGATATTTACCAAATTCTTGTTTGAGGATTCCGCCAACCCATTCCCCTCAGGCTAGTAGGTTTTGGAATGCCCCAAACCAATGTGGTAATGACTGCAGAAGTCAATAAGTTTCTTCGACCGAAAAGTAGCTGCATTGTCAGTAATGATCTTTCTAGGACAACCAAAATGGGATAAAATATTATTTTCAAGAAACTTGATAATAACGGAGTCAGTTGCTTGCCTGCTTGGTACATCCTCGATCCATTTGGTAAAATAATCAGTGGCAGTAAGGATCCACCTATGTTGGCCTGAAGACAGAGGGTGTATTTCTCCAATGAAATCGAGTCCCCATTGCTGGAACAGAGCCTCAACGGAAATTGGTTTAAGAGGTAGAGGAAGGAGTTTCCTTTTACCCTCAAACAGTTGACACTGGTGACAGGCTGTTACTTTTTGACGTACATCTGCAAACAGGGTGGGCGAGTAAAATCTAGCTCTGAGTATTTTGTTGGCTGTAACTTTCTAGTTGAAATGGCCACCACATTCACTTGCATGGAACTCCTGCAACACTTTATCGGCTTCATCCTTCAGTAAACAATTTAGAAGAATACCTACAGGATATTTCCAATACAAATTGCCTTCTAGAATACAGAATTTCAAAGCCTTCAACTTTAAAAATCTAGCTTTAGTTTTAGTTAAACCAGGGGGAGCTTGTAAATTTTGTAAAACAAAAATAAGGTCTGCATACCAAGGAGAGTTTAGAAAAACCTCTTTAATGTTTGGAGTTTCCATCTTGCCATGTTCATCTGCCATGTCTAGAAAATTAATGTCAAGATCCTGAAAGTTAGATTCAGCCATCAATTTGGCAAGGCCTTGGCCTTTGATCAGTTTTGTTTGCTTAATTTCTATGTCGTATTCTAGAATAACTGCAATCCACTTTCCCCTTCTCCCATCAAGGTTGTCTTGTGTCAAGATATATTTCACTACCACATTTGGGACATATGCTATGACGTGTGAATGAAGAATATAGACCCTGAAGTCCTTTATAGCCTTTACCAAAGCAAAAGCCTGCTTCTCCATGATATTATAGTTCAGTGCAACATCTCNTCTAGCTTTAGTTTTAGTTAAACCAGGGGGAGCTTGTAAATTTTGTAAAACAAAAATAAGGTCTGCATACCAAGGAGAGTTTAGAAAAACCTCTTTAATGTTTGGAGTTTCCATCTTGCCATGTTCATCTGCCATGTCTAGAAAATTAATGTCAAGATCCTGAAAGTTAGATTCAGCCATCAATTTGGCAAGGCCTTGGCCTTTGATCAGTTTTGTTTGCTTAATTTCTATGTCGTATTCTAGAATAACTGCAATCCACTTTCCCCTTCTCCCATCAAGGTTGTCTTGTGTCAAKATATMTTTCACTACCACRTTTGGGACATATGCTATGACGTGTGAATGAAGAATATAGACCCTGAAGTCCTTTATAGCCTTTACCAAAGCAAAAGCCTGCTTCTCCATGATATTATAGTTCAGTGCAACATCTCTTAGATCTTTTCTGAAGAAAGCTATGGGTTGTTCGTACCCTTCACTATTCTTCTGTAGTAATACAACTGCTATAGTATGCTCCAAGGCGAAAGAGAAAAGATAGAAATCTTTAGTGAAATCGAGACTAACCAAAACTGGGGCTTCTGTGAGGGCTCGTTTGACCTGTTCGAAGGATTGTCTGGATTCCAAGTCCCATTTTATTTTTGCATCCCTTTTAAGCATGTTTGTAATATTTCAGAGGAGCTCGGCTATATTAGGAATGAATCTTCGAAGAAAGTTAATTTTCCCTATAAAAGACTGTAGTTCTTTGAGGTTTCTTGGGTGTTCTAACTTGAGTATGGCCTCTATTCTGCTGGGGTCAATTCTGATTCCCTCCTCAGAGATGATGTGTCCCAGCAGTTTGCCTTCTTCTAACCCAAAAAGACATTTCTTGGGATTTAAAGAAATCCTGAACCTTCTACACTTTTTGAAAACTCGTCTAAGGTGTCGCAAGTGTTCATCATCAGATTGGGAGACTATAGTCACATCATCTAGATAAACAGCGATAAACTTACCTGACTCCTCAACGAAGGCGATATCCATTTCCCTCTGGAAGGTAGCTCCGGCGTTCATCAGACCAAAAGGCATCTTCACATACATGAAACTGCCCCATGGAGTGGTGAAAGCAGTTTTTTCCTGGTCGTCTAGGTGAACTAGGACCTGGTTGTAGCCTGAGAAACCATCTAACAGTGAAATTTGACTAGACCCGACCACTCTTTGCAGGAGGTGATCCATTTTAGGCAAGGGGTAGTTATCCTTCAAGGATGCTTTGTTCAGATTCCGGAAATCTATACAGAGTCGGATTTCCCCAGTTTTCTTGTGAGTGGGGACTAAGTTAGAAACCCACTTAGAAAAATGGAGTGGGACTATGATCTTGGCATCGTACATTTTCTTAATCTCTTTTTCTATCAAGGGGAGCAACTTGGGGTTTATCCTCCTAAGTTTCTGCCTAAATGGTTTCTGGTCCTCCTTNACATATGCTATGACGTGTGAATGAAGAATATAGACCCTGAAGTCCTTTATAGCCTTTACCAAAGCAAAAGCCTGCTTCTCCATGATATTATAGTTCAGTGCAACATCTCTTAGAGATTTGCTGAAGAAAGATATGGGTTATTCGTAACCTTCACTGTTCTTCTGCAATAATACAACTGCTATAGTATGTTCTGAGGCGAAAGAGAAAAGATAGAAATCTTTAGTGAAATCGGGACTAACCAAAAATGGGGCTTCTGTGAGGGCTCGTTTGACCTGTTCGAAGGATTTTCTGGATTACGAGTCCCATTTTATTTTTGCGTCCCTTTTAAGCATGTTTGTAATATTTCGGAGGAGCTCGGCTAGATTAGGAATAAATCTTCGAAGAAAGTTAATTTGCCCTATAAAAGATTGTAGTTCTTTGAGGTTTCTTGGGTGTTCTAACTTGAGTATGGCCTCTATTCTGCTGGGGTCAATTATGATTCCCTCCTTAGAGATGATGTGTCCCAGCAGTTTGCCTTCTTCTAACCCAAAAAGACATTTCTTGGGATTTATAGAAATCCTGAACCTTCTACACTTTTTGAAAACTCGTCTAAGGTGTCGCAGGTGTTCATCATCAGATTGGGAGAATAAAGTCACATCATCCATATAAACGACGATAAACTTACCTGACTCTTCAACGAAGACGATATCCATTACCCTCTGGAAGGTATCTCTAGCGTTCATCAGACCAAAAGGCATCTTCACATACATGAAAGTGCCCCATGGAGTGGTGAAAGCGGTTTTTTCCTGGTCGTCTAGGTGAACTAGGACCTGGTTGTAGCCTGAGAAACCATCTAACAGTGAAATTCGACTAGACCCGACCACTCTTTGCAGGAGGTGATCCATTTTAGGCAAGGGGTAGTTATCCTTCAAGGACGCTTTGTTCATATTTCGGAAATCTATACAGAGTCGGATTTCCCCAGTTTTCTTGCGAGTGGGGACTAAATTAGAAACCCACTTAGAAAAACGGAGTGGGACTATGATCTTGGCATCGTACATTTTCTTAATCTCTTTTTCTATCAAGGGGAGCAACTTGGGGTTTATCCTCCTAAGTTTCTGCCTAAATGGTTTCTGGTCCTCCTTTATGGGAATCCTGTGTTGTATAATGCTGGTGTCATAGGCTTTCAAATCTTCATAGCTCCAGGCAAAAACATCAGAATATTCTTTGAATAACTCAATGTACTTAAGATTTTGTTCTGGGGGTAAAGATTTAGACAGTTTAACCATCTTAGGTTTCTCTTCAGTTCCTATATTGCATTCTTCTACCTCTTTCCCATGGGCTTCTATTTTGGGCTTCTTTGCTACGTCGTCATTGTCAAACAGATCTTCTAAAGGGACAAGACCTCTAGGTAAAACATTTCTTTTCAATTGCAAAACTTCGGCCTCCAGTTCGTCATCTCCTAACTCTCCTGAATCTACTATATNGGAGGAGCTCGGCTAGATTAGGAATAAATCTTCGAAGAAAGTTAATTTGCCCTATAAAAGATTGTAGTTCTTTGAGGTTTCTTGGGTGTTCTAACTTGAGTATGGCCTCTATTCTCCTGGGGTCAATTCTGATTCCCTCCTTAGAGATGATGTGTCCCAGCAGTTTTCCTTCTTCTAACCCAAAAAGACATTTCTTGGGATTTAAATAAATCCCGAACCTTCTACACTTTTTGAAAACTCATCTAAGGTGCCGCAGGTGTTCATCATCAGATTGGGAGAATACAGTTAGATCATCCAGATAAATGACGATAAACTTACCTGACTCTTCAACGAAGGTGATATCCATTTCCCTCTGGAAGGTAGCTCTAGCGTTCATCATACCAAAAGGCATCTTCACATACATGAAAGTGCCCCATGGAGTGGTGAAAGCGTTTTTTTCCTGGTCGTCTAGGTGAACTAGGACCTGGTTGTAGCCTGAGAAACCATCTAACAGTGAAATTTGACTAGAACCAACCACTCTTTGCAGGAGGTGATCCATTTGAGGCAAGGGGTAGTTATCCTTCAAGGACGCTTTGTTCAGATTTAGGAAATCTATACAGAGTCGGATTTCCCCAGTTTTCTTGCGAGTTGGGACTAAATTAGAAACCCACTTAGAAAAACAGAGTGGGACTATGATCTTGGCATCATACATTTTCTTAATCTCTTTTTCTATCAAGGGGAGCAACTTGGGGTTTATCCTCCTAAGTTTCTGCCTAAATGGTTTCTGGTCCTCCTTTATGGGAATCCTGTGTTGTATAATGTTGGTGTCATAGGCTTTCAAATCTTCATAGCTCCAGGCAAAAACATCAGAATATTCTTTGAATAACTCAATGGACTTAAGCTTTTGTTCTGGGGGTAAAGATTTAGACAGTTTAACCATCTTAGGTTTCTCTTCAGTTCCTATATTGCAGTCTTCTACCTCTTGCCCATGGGCTTCTATTTTGGGCTTCTTTGCTACGTCGTCATTGTCAAACAGATCTTCTAAAGGGATGAGACCTCTAGGTAAAACATTTCTTTTCAATTGCAAAACTTCGGCCTCCAGTTCGTCATCTCCTAACTCCTGAATCTACTATATTTACAATATTAACACTATCTATTTCAAACTCAGAATTCTTTACATTTTCATTTTCATTTTCTACATATATGTTTGTACATTCAAAATCATTCTTGCATTGCAGAAAGTACTCTATCTGATCGTCATTTCCAAACACTTGCCAATACCTGATATTATCGGGCACTATCAGTCTGCACTTCACTTCAACAGTGTATGGGCGAGTTTGTCAAAAAGGAATCTTGCAGGAAGCAGCCGACGTAGCTAATCTGTCGGCCAGAATATTCTGTCCTCTAGGCATTACCTGCAAGTCCACCTCGTTAAAACACTTCAAAGCATTGAGAGAAGCATTCCTGTATGCTCTAACGCATGGATCATTAGCAGCATATTCACCTTTAATTTTTTTAATAATCAATTCAGAATCACCCCTTACCATTATTTGCTTAGCACCCACCTTTTTTAACAGCTTCAGTCCTAGCATTAAGGCTTCATACTCAACAACGTTGTTAGTGCAATGGAAATTTAACTTATAGGAATGATTTTCTGAATACCTTTTTTGATGATTATGCAACCAGACTCCAGCTCCTACTCCTTCTTTACTCATAGCTCCATCAAAATCCATACTCCAGAAATCAGCAGGGAACTCTTCAATGATTATATTTTTCATCTTGGCTGCCTCGTCGTTTTCTGGACCTTCATCTTGNGGAGGAGCTCGGCTAGATTAGGAATAAATCTTCGAAGAAAGTTAATTTGCCCTATAAAAGATTGTAGTTCTTTGAGGTTTCTTGGGTGTTCTAACTTGAGTATGGCCTCTATTCTCCTGGGGTCAATTCTGATTCCCTCCTTAGAGATGATGTGTCCCAGCAGTTTTCCTTCTTCTAACCCAAAAAGACATTTCTTGGGATTTAAATAAATCCCGAACCTTCTACACTTTTTGAAAACTCATCTAAGGTGCCGCAGGTGTTCATCATCAGATTGGGAGAATACAGTTAGATCATCCAGATAAATGACGATAAACTTACCTGACTCTTCAACGAAGGTGATATCCATTTCCCTCTGGAAGGTAGCTCTAGCGTTCATCATACCAAAAGGCATCTTCACATACATGAAAGTGCCCCATGGAGTGGTGAAAGCGTTTTTTTCCTGGTCGTCTAGGTGAACTAGGACCTGGTTGTAGCCTGAGAAACCATCTAACAGTGAAATTTGACTAGAACCAACCACTCTTTGCAGGAGGTGATCCATTTGAGGCAAGGGGTAGTTATCCTTCAAGGACGCTTTGTTCAGATTTAGGAAATCTATACAGAGTCGGATTTCCCCAGTTTTCTTGCGAGTTGGGACTAAATTAGAAACCCACTTAGAAAAACAGAGTGGGACTATGATCTTGGCATCATACATTTTCTTAATCTCTTTTTCTATCAAGGGGAGCAACTTGGGGTTTATCCTCCTAAGTTTCTGCCTAAATGGTTTCTGGTCCTCCTTTATGGGAATCCTGTGTTGTATAATGTTGGTGTCATAGGCTTTCAAATCTTCATAGCTCCAGGCAAAAACGTCAGAATATTCTTTGAATAACTCAATGTACTTAAGCTTTTGTTCTGGGGGTAAAGATTTAGACAGTTTAACCATCTTAGGTTTCTCTTCAGTTCCTATATTGCAGTCTTCTACCTCTTGCCCATGGGATTCTATTTTGGGCTTCTTTCCTACGTCATCATTGTCAAACATATCTTCTAAAGGGACGATACCTCTAGGTAAAACATTGCTTTTCAATTGCAAAACTTCGGCCTCCAGTTCGTCATCTCCTAACTCTCCTGAATCTATTATATTTACAGTATTAACACTATCTATTTCAAACTTAGAATTCTTTACATTTTCATTTTCATTTTCTACATCTATGTTTGTACATTCAAAATCATTCTTGCATTGCAGAAAGTCCTCTATTTGATCATCATTTCCAAACACTTGCCAATACCTGATATGGGCGAGTTTGTCGAAGATGAATCTTGCAGGAAGCAGCCGACGTAGCTAATCCATCGGCCAGAATATTTTGTCCTCTAGGCATTGCCTGCAAGTCCACCTCGTTAAAACACTTTAAAGCATCGAGAGAAAAATTCCTGTATGCTCTAAGGCGTGGATGTTTAGCAACATATTCACCTTTAATTTGTTTAATAATCAATTCAGAATCACCCCTTACCATTATTTGCTTAGCACCCACCTTTTTAAACAGCTTCAGTCCTAGCATTAAGGCTTCATACTCAGCAACGTTGTTAGTGCAATGGAAATTTAACTTATAGGAATGATTTTCTGAATACCTTTTTTGATGATTATGCAACCAGACTCCAGCTCCTGCTCCTTCTTTACTCACAGCTCCATCAAAATCCATACTCCAGAAATCAGCAGGGAACTCTTCAGTGATTATATTTTTCATCTTGGCTGCCTCACCGTTTTCTGGACCTTCATCTTGACTATCTACCTTTTCCACCAGCTAAATATCTGGCTCTTTAGTATCACCATCATTGTACAAGATGAACGAATCTAAATCTGAATGAGCAAAGTAAAGGGGGTAATTGTGAGGTTTCTCTTGACTGCTGACCATATACTTCATCAACATTTCTCTGTATAATCTCCTCTGTTGTCCAAACACTGGGATAGTGGCATAAGACATATCCAGCTGCAAGGTTCCTTTCAGCTTAGCTCCCCAAGACCGGGACAACATCATACCATACTTTGGTGGGATGTCCGCAACCACCACGTCCATTACCATGCTTTTTGAAGGGATTTGCACCAGGGTGATGCAGAGGTCCTTAATCAGACCAATACATTTGACTTTGCTAGAGTCAAGTGAGTGTAAATATTTGTATGGCCTAGTGACCTTCAATCCCAGTTTTTCCATTACTGCTTTGGGCATCATATTATGTGAGGCACCTGAATCTAACATGGCGTTATGCAATATCAAATCATGTATGTTCAAAATGATGTAAAAGGGAGCTACATCACCAGTATCATCTCAACCATCCACTTCGGGTCTGAAAAGGATTTCGTGATGATCGTCTGCAAGCTTCACAGTGTCTGAATGAGTCACAGATCCAATAGTCAAGGCCTTGGTGCCTATGTCCGGTTCAATGGCTAATGCCTTTATTACCTATGAACGATAACCACCTCTGCTTATCAACTCTATCAATGGGACAGGAATTTTAATTTTGGCCAATTCCGCCTCCAGGCTAAAAGGTGCAGGTGTTCGGGTCTGACTCGCTGATTCTGGTTGGACCACCATATCATTCCGGCCAGAAGTACTAGGTAGATTAACAAGTGAGACTTCGGGCAGTGCCGGTCTTTTCAGTATGGTGATGTTTTTCTTCACCAGAGTGTCAGTTTTACCTTTCTCAGAAGACTTTTCAGCAGTGGTTTTATCGTTCTTGGCTCCCTTCTGTGTTTCGGTCGTCTTTTTAGAGGAATTTCCTTCGGTCTTATTACTTCATAGATTGTATTGGCGGTGCACCTCCAAAATAGCATTTTCATAGGCCTGTTGTCCTGCATCCTCGGCCTCCTTACTTACCTTTGTTTGATTTAGCAGAAATAGTTCCTGCTCTTCTTGAGTAAGGAAAATGGCCTCATTATCCTGAATGCCCATGAGGTTGATATGAGTGTCTTCCAATTCCTCAATTACTCCCCCCCCTTCATCAGGATAATTTTCTTGCAAGGGAGGCCTGATCGGCTACTCAGGACCTCTTTGATCCCTTTGGTCTCTTTGATCTCTTTGATCTCTTTGCCTGATTTGAGGAGGGTTTCTCCTAAAATTGGGGTTCCGAATCTGAGGGGCAAGTGAGTTATATCTCAGAGGGTTTATGTGTGACACAGTGATCCTTTCCATCATTAGTTCCACGGCACGAGTCAAAGAATCTAATCTGGAATCTATGGCTGACGTGGAAGGTTCTTCTTTGATCGTGACCCTCCTTTCTGTCCTTTGACGTGCCCGTTTCGCCAACAGATTGGCCTCCACACTAATAGCATTTTTTTGCATGTCCTCAAGGGTGGCTTCATTTGTTTCTCTTAATTGGTAAGACATGTCAGCTTCGAATCCATAAGGGAATTTAATAAATGCCAAACCTGGGGGAGGTTTGATTTCAGTTGGGATTGCATTATACAAGTTGTTAAAACGGGTGCAATAGTCTTGGACCGTCACACCTTGATTTCTTTTTATGTTCTCGTATTCTGACAGTATTTGAAGAGTTTTTTTCTTTACCTCCCATCTGTCGAGAAAGCTTCGTTGGAATGCGACAAGGTCAGGGATTGAAGCGGCGGGTAAAGCTTTGAACCATTTTTTTACGTCTCCTATCAGGCTCTGGGCGAACAGTCTCATTTGAACGTCGACTTCGTCGACTTCTTGTAAATCCAAGTATTCATTCATTTTATCCACATGTTGCTGTGCGCTTAATGTTCCTGTTGCATCGAACTGTGGTAGTCTAGTCTGGTAATCTTGGGGCATAGCATGCAGAGGTGCAGCCAACACCAAAGGAGCATATCGAGCTGCCATGATGGGCGGAGGAGGCAGAACGACGGCCTGGGTGGTAGGAGAGGTAGCAACTGAAGATGAGGAAGATGAAGGATTGAGTGGTGTTGAGGTAGTGATTTGCAGTTTAGTCGTAGGAGACAAGACTTCGGGGGTTCGAGGTTGCACCATAGTTGGGTCAAAGATGATCTTAGACACAAAAGTTTCGGACCGGGCTCTAACCAGGTTTCGTCACGGAAAAGGCTCAAGATCAAGGCTTGGTAAGTTATCTGGTTCTCTGGAAAAGGAAGGAGACTTGTGAATGGGAGTACAACTCGTTGAACTAGAAATGAAGGTCTTTCACCTCAACAATTGCTCGGGGTTATCAAATGCTGTAGAGGGTTCTGGGTCTGGATGAGATCGAGTGTGGACTTTCTTGGGAGCCAGAACTCTTTTTGGGTTTTTACATATATATTTTTTATATTTTATGATAAATTCAAACTAAGGGAGATTTCTACGCTGACGTCGTCTAGCTTCCAATTGTTCCTGAGAAACTATGTCACATTCGATGGCTACCCAGGAACGCTCGAGCTCTTCCCGGTTATTGGCAATTTGGAGGATTAAGTCAAAAAGTTTTGACGCAATATGCGTTTGATACGATAGTCCAGGCTCGATATTAGGTTGTACTTCTGCAGGGACAGTCATAGAGGGACAAAAGGTTCTAAGAAAGATACTGGAAATAATATGTACAGAGTTAATCAACCTCTAAACATTACGTTCTTCTCAGAGTCAAACTTTCTTTAGGGGAAAGAAGTCATGAGATTATCAGTTTTAGTTCGTCCCCAGTGGAGTCACCATTTATGTTAGCACACGGTAAATTTCCTAGAGGTTTAAAAAGAAGAAATCTACTAAGGTAACCTTAACCAACCGCTTTTAAAGCTGGGATCTAGCCCTTCCAGCTTCAGAGAGGGATCTCTCTATATGATTTAACTTTGTTTTAATTTCAAATATTAAGCTAGTTAAAGGGATTGTTGGTTTTGTTGTAAAGGGTTTTTAAAGTTGGTTGAGACAAACTACGCATCCATTGGGCTATGGGGTCAGGGTTTAATCAAATCTGAGAAATAACCAG
>JZKD02S1491803.1:0-10716 GCA_000966675.3 Picea glauca
GAATATTTGGGACAATCATTCAAGCATATTCAAAGGAGAAGATCATGGAAGATTTGGATGGCATATCCTATCTAAGATATGTGAGAGATGTGTGGAGGACTTGAAGGGATCATATATTCTAATAATGGGAAAGTAGTTGAGAATGGTTGAGAGAATAGTGGATTTTTAATTATGACACTCTTCAAGACTCTCATGTATATAAGAGAGTGTTATCTCTTCATGAGGATTGTCATGTAATTCACAATGGAGATTAGCTTGGAGAGTTAGAAATCATGTTATTCATAATTTAGTCTTGTAATTAGGAGAAGGGGATTCTTAGCTTTGATTCTTTCATTGTTATTCTTTCATGCTTTGTCATTTGACACTTGTAATATAATTTGATATTGATATATTGTGTGAGCTCACATATGTATTTTGTCATTCAACTCTTCACATGTTGTATTGCTTCCTAGATTAATTTCCTGCTTTCCTAGATTAGTCTTTCAATGCTTTCTTAGATTAATTTCATTTCAACAATTTAGATTAGATTACTTCTACTTTAGTCCTGCATATATAGTGCGTGTGCTTCGTAAGAATATGAACCTCAGATTGACAAATTAAATAGTTGGGCAAGTACTACAACGGAATTAAATGACAATATTTCTGCCTAACAGTTACGTGGGGCCACATAGACATTTCTTTCTTGAACATTTATTTTATAATTCCTGCAATATACAACCTTATGTCCAAAATTAGTACAATAAAAACAATGACCATAAAAGAAATTTGCATACCTGGGAGTGGATGATCTTCTTTGTGGTGTAGTCCTTTTGAATTTCTTCCTTGACTGATCATGATCATGATTGATGCTTCTTTCTGGCTTGAACATGCATGGTCTTCTTCAATATGTATCTTCAATAGTTTTCATAGATTCTGGTTGACCATGATTCCTTCCTTTGAGTACTTATGCATAACTCTTTCTATTTTCTTCATTCTTATTTTCTAGAAACCTAAAGTTCTTCTCTTCATTCTCCATAACCGATGTGGATGTTTGTGTCTTCAATGTTCTTGTTGAGATTGATGATTTTACTTTTCAATGTGATAACTTCTTCTTCAAGATTCTCAACCTCTTCTTCTTTCTTCATTATCTGAGACTTCATGACTTCTTATTTTCTTTTTTCTTCTTCAAGCTAAATTTTTAATGTGATTATTTCTTCTTCAAGTCCTTTCTCTTCTTGACCAAAATCTGCCTCAAGCTGGTTTAGATCGTTAGTTCTTTCATTAAGATGATTTGTCAATATCTTCTCTCTCATTTCTGCTTCTTCCTTCTGTGCTGCTATGTTGGCTTCCAAATACTTCTTTTGATATTCAAGATTTTCTTCGATCTTTCTGGCTTCTTCTAGCCAAGTTCTTAATTTCTCGATGACCTATTGGGCTTCTTCAAAACTGTGAACACTTTCCTTTTGTTTCATCAATTATTTCTTGAGTGACTTGTTTTCTTCTCTTAGTTCATCTAAAGCACTAATCAATTATGCTTCATAATTGTCTTCCTTTTCAATTAGTTTTTCTATCTCATTTCCTTCATGGAATTCTATTTCAAGATGCCCACATTTTTCACAATTAAAGAAAAATAACATACCTCTGGTGATTATGTACTCTTCATCTTCTGAATCTATTTGACACGGTGAATGCAATTCTTCTTGATCTATATCTACATATTCTTTGGCATTTTTTGAATCTGCGATTGGTGAAGAATATATGTCATATAACTTATCCCAAAGTTCTTTGGCTGATGAACATTCAATAACCTTTTCTCTTACTAGATTAGTTAATCCTTCCCAGATGAAATCCATTGCTATTTTGTTATTCTTCTTCAATTCATTCTTGGCTACAGTCTTTGCCCTTTTTGAAGTATCATATCTTGTAACAACTGATATCCAAATATAATTCCCCCGTGCCTTTAAAAATACTTTCATCCTTCTGCTCCATATCTCATACTTTAAACCATTTTGACCATTAAACAATGGTACTCCATTCTCAAAATAATCCATGATCTCCTTCCAGTGGTTAAATTGTTTTATGAAGGAACCAACGTTGATACCAATTATTGGATTACTGAGGGGGGTGGGAGGTGAATCAATAATAGAACAATTCAATCATTTTTAACCACAAAATGCAAGTGTTATATCAATGTAGCATTATCATCCAATTTTACTTTAGTCTCACATGACTAGTTTTGGATTAGTCAACAACCCTAACTTGAAATAATAATAAATATCTACTTCTAATGAATAAATATATGAAAATGGTACACAATGTTCTTTAGTGTCTTTTATGCAATTCCTCTATATTTCACTACTTGGAACCTCTCAGAAAAGGAGTTATAGAAAAAATGTCATACCTTGTTGAATTCTGGCTTATTCTAGGGATCGAACTTGTAGAGAATGCCCCACAAAATATTTGTTGTATAGATCTGAAAATGGTACACAACATACTAGATTTGGATCTGTTATGAATAACTTATGACTTTTTTACCTGAAACACCTGTTTTAGACTAGTTTTAGGACTAGCCACAAACCCTATTTTCCACGGAGTATAACTCCAAAAATACAACGACCCACAAGATGAAACTTTTATCATAGCTACTTGGATATGTTTCCTCAACGGCCTCCCAATTTTACGGTTTGAATCATTCTAGAAAAAAATTATTGCGAAAATGGTGAGATGACATGTAAATAACATGCCTTAGAAAGAATCATCAAAAGAATTTATTCTCCCTTGAATTTCGACCTTCTTTACTTCACCTTCCCTCTGAAATTCGACTTAGATATCCTTTGGTTACCTCAATCTATATTCTCAAGTGTGATTAAAATGAGAGAGACTTGCCTCTTATTTATACTTTCACATACCTTCCTCAAGGGGTTACCTTTTAACCATCTTAACCCACTTTCCTTATTTTAGGGTTAACCCACTTCTAACCAGTTGTCCACTTAGTAATTTCTCCATTAACTTTATATTTAAATAATTTTTTTTGTATCCACTTTGACTTAGAGTACACTCATCACTTCACTTTATTATTTACCTTCTAAAATCTCTTAAACCACTTTCCTTATTTTAGGGCTAACCCACTTCTAACCATTTGTCCACTTAGTAATTTCTCAATTAACTTTATTATTTAAATAATTTCTTTTGTATCCACTTGGAATTATAGTACACTCATAACTTCACTTTATTATTTAAATAATTTATTCTTTGCAACCACTTTGACTACTTTGACCTTTTGGGGCTTCTATATGACTCATGAAGGTTCTCCAACTTCACATGGCCATAAATCTCTAACTATGAGGAGTTATGTGACGTTCCACATACCACCAGAAATGGCATGACATGTACTATCCATCCATAATAGTATTACCTTCAAATATATTAAAACTCATACCATTATACTTCAAAAAAACTTGGGTCCATTGCCCAAACTGTTTTTCTACTGGAATTCGCTACCAGACTTTCTTCAAGGGTTGACATCAATAACAACCAACCCAAATAATTAGCATACCTCACCTTCCATGGAAAAATACCATGGTGATTTAATGCCCTTGAGACTAGAACAACTCTAATACCATGTTTTAATAAATATAACAAGCAATATACAAATTTGGCCAAAAATGCTTTAAGCCATTCTCAACACATGTATTCATCACATGATAATTTATAGTACATGCATTTGACCACATCTGTAACATGATCGACCCCTTAAAGCGTCTAAGGGGTGGGGTGTCCAATTGCTTTCTCCGTTTATCTATCTTATCTTAATTTATTCCATTCACATATCCAATGTTCTTTACTTATTCAAGGTATTTTCTATGACAACACCTTTTTTATTTGCAGATTCTCAGACTCGTGAACTCTCGACTACATATAGTTATAATTATCCTTCCACAAGTCCACCTAGAAAATCTTAACACTTAGTCATTTCTCCATCTTCACTGACTTACAAACTTGCAGAATTGTGGAGGTAATATTATACAACCCTCACTTTCATGAGTCCGAGAAGTCTCAACACTTAGTCATTTTTCCCTTCATGGACTCACGAAGGTGTAATTATACAACCCTAACTGTCATGAGTGTGAGAAGTCTCAACACTTAGTCATTTTTTTCCTTCACGGACTCATGGACTCACAGACTCGCAGAGGTGTAGTTATATGACCCTAACTTTCACGAGCCCGAGAAGTTTCAACACTTAGTCATTTTTCCCTTCGTGAAATCGCGGAGGTGTAATTATAGGACCCTAACTTTCATGAGTATGAGAAGTCTCAACAATTAGTCATTTTTTTCCTTCACGAACTCGAAGAGGTGTAGTTATATGACCCTAACTTTCATGAGTCTGAGAAGTCTCAACACTTAGTCATTTTTCCCTTCACAGACTCACAGACTCATGGAGGTGTATTTATACGAACCTAACTTTCACAAGTCCTAGAAGTCTCAACACTTAGTCAATTTTCCCTTTGTGGACTCGCAGAATCACGAAATTGCAGAGGTGTAGTTATACGACCCTAACTTTCATGAGTCTGTGGAGTCTTGGTACTTAACCATTTTTCCATCTTCTACTGATGTGTGCCATGACATGTAGGGTGGCACCTGATACACATATCACTTGACACATGAAATTTATTAGGGTGACACATGGACTTCTTCCGTTAGGACAAGGGGTACTCACACAGGATCTCCATCGCGTGGGTTTGATGGATCAAATTCGATGACGCCTGACTCATGTGGATATCCAACAGGGACTCTCCTTTTCCCCTTTCTCTGATCTTCAATTAACACATATCCTCTTGGGACATGGTGGTGATACTAGTTAGTAAGGTACGTCTTGATGACATCACCCTTTTTCATTGGTCCCATTCAAACAAGATTCACCAAGACATATGACATAGTTTTCATTTGTGGCCTCACCTTGATGGTCGGTCTAAGTCATTCCTAGGATTCCAATGTCATTCTGATGAGGAGGCTTTGACCCTGTTAATATCCAAGGGTCCAACGGTCAAGAATCATCCATGATCACTCCCTGACAAATCAATGGCCCATGTTGATTTCAGAGTATGGCTTTGTGCTTAGTGTCGATGAAGGTTCGAGATTTTTACTTTCATCCCAATCAACGACTAAGGTTGCATTTTGAACAAATCCTGATAAAAGGCCCAAATTTATTCATCGTGTCAAATCCATGACCACGATTCTTCTAAAATGAATTAGGGCTTCTCCATTGACTTAGCAGTCCATGCTTGAACATATCCATTTTGTGGATATCTTTCTTTGAGTCATTCTCAAGTCTTACCGAGTCTTGAGAATGCTCATGATTGATCAATGTACTCCATGGTTTCCTTAGGATTTCTTCATAGTACCCTATCCTTTGAATTATTGGTTGGGTTTGGGAATTCCAACATTGTGGAGCACATATATCTTACACATTGTATGTATATATATATGTATGTATGTATGTATGTATGTATGTATGTATGTATGTACATGAGATTACATGCACATGCCTTAGGATTACAATGACACACACAGTGAGTAGGGACGCCTCTCCCCTTAGGTTAGTACAGAGACCTTGAATTATACGNGTGTTTCCATTGCACCTTGACTTGGGAAATGGTTTTGTTCCCGAGAGATATCTCTCTCATGTTTAGGATACACTGTGACTCTGGTTGGAACTCTCCCTCTGGCTCCACCTGTATCACAAACCATTCAATTATGTGAGTAACATCATGTATATATATCTTTAATAAGGAAACATGGAACACATTATGTGTCTTCACTATGGGGGCAAAGGCCATTTTATAGGCTACAGGGCCCATTCTGTCCAAAATTTCAAAACGGCCACAGAATCTGGGCACTAGTTTAGCACACACTCCCATTCTTAAGGAGATTCTCCTTGGTTTGTTTCAAAGATACACATGATCTCCTATTTTAAATTCATTATGACTTATTTTTTTATCTGCATAACTCTTCTATCAGTCTTGGGACACCTTCATATTTTTCTTTATCTGGGTCATTTGTTTTTCTAGTTCCATTAAGATTTCAAGTTACCACCCTCTCTATTGGATTATCCCAGATGATTGGGATATTGCATTTTCTTCCATAGAGGGCCTCAAAAGGGGCCATTTTCAAGGATCATTGGTATCCATTATTGTAGGCAAATTCTACCAGGGGTAGATACTCTTCCCATTCCCTGGGTTGATGCATTACACGCATCCTTAACATGTCTTCTAGTATTTGGTTCACCCTCTCTGTTTTTCCATCATTTTGAGGATGGTAGGATGTACTAAACAACCATTGTGTTCCACAAATAGTGAACAGGAACTTCCAAAATTACGAGGTGAATTTGGCATCCCTATCAGATATAATTTCCTTGGGCATCCCACACAGTCTCAATATTTATTTCATAAAGATGCTGGCAATTTATATTTCCTTGAAAGTGGATTTTATCGGAATGAAGTGGACAATATTGCTCAATTTATCCACAACTACCATGATGTCATAATTTTGTTTGGTCATTTTGGGTAGTCCAGTGATGAAGTCCATGGAAATGGTTTCCCATTTCCATTCTAGAATAGGCAGGGGCTGCAACAGCCCCACTGGGTGTTGATATTCTACCTTGAGATGTTGGAACTCTAAACATTTAGCCAGATAATTAGTTGTATCTTTTTTCATTCTTGGCCAATAAAATAGTTTCCTAAGGGCTGTAATCATCTTCTGGTAAACAGGGTGACCAACATATGGTCTTTTATGCAGTTCATCCAATATGAAAATTTTCAAGGCGTCTCAAGTTGGGATATACAACCTCCCTTTGTATGTTAGTAAGCCATCACTTGTTAGTTCATAACCTGCATATTTCATCCCAGTGAGCTCTTGCTCTAGGTGTATCTTTGTGTTTTTGAAGAACTCATCTAACTCCTGTGCAGTTTTAACTCTTTCCTCGAGGTATGTTTCACAAGTACTCATGGATGCTAAATGAATTACTTGCATACATCTACTGAGGGGATGAACCAATCAATTTTATTTTCATTTGATGTGTTTGATTTCAAAGTTAAACTCACTAATAAGATCCATCCACCTAGCTTGCCTAACATTTAACTTGGGCTAGTCGAATAAATATGTTAGCCCACTATGGTTGATCATGAGGACAATTCTTCTACCTAGGAGGTAGTGCCTTCACAGTTTCAAAGAGTGCACTATGGAAGCTAGCTCTAGGTAATGGGTTACATAATTTATTTAATTTTTACTCCATTTTCTGGATTCATAACATATTACATGTCCCTCTTGCATGAGGATTCCTCAAAGTCCCTCCTTGCAGGCTTCGGTGCACACTAGAAATTACTTGTTTGGGTCTACAATATTCAGTATGGGGGCATGCGTTAAGAGGTATTTCAGCTATTGGAAACTTCCCTCACATTCTGCTGTCCAAATAAATTTCATTCCCTTTCTCTATAGTGAAGTGATTGGGTGACCAATCTTAGAAAATCATTTTATGAATCTCCTATAGTATCATGTTAAACCCATGAAGGATCTAATTGTTGGGTATGTGTTATATTCTTTGCATGTGTGTGTGTGGGCACGTCATCTTCGAAAAATGCATATGACGGTCCTAGGTATGCCCCCCTTGGTTACGTGCAACGTTCGGGGTAGTGCCCCGAAATTTGTTTTTGGGAGTTTTTTGCTATTTTTAGTAGTTTTCTAAATTAATCAATGATTAAGTGATTAGGGTTTTAGTATCTACAGAATACCTAAAAACATTGTATATATTGTATGGTGAATGGTGAAATTAATACAAAAAGAGTTGACAGGTTTTCTCCCAGTTAAAGGTTTCTGGTATAAATATCTGTGTACTATGTGTATGAGCCATTGATTAATTTATGTTTTTCTTAAGAATCTATATGAATTGATTTACTTCATAGGTTTAAAACTTACATTTAGTATCAGAGCTCATTTTTGGCTTCAGAGGGATGCCTTTGTTGCCGAGGGTTTGGCTCGATCTTGATAGATCAATTTTATCTTGGGTCTGTGATAAACCTGGGTTTAGTGGGAGCTTTTGCAGTAGAGATTTGAGTGTAGAAAGAGGAATAGTGAGCTCTTATAGAATCGATATAGAGAATTTCAATGGTAAAAACTTTGAGCTATGGAAGCTCAAGATGGAGGACCTTCTTGTAGACAAAGAATAATGGATTGTTGTGGATCCTGGTACACAACCTACTGGTACGCAGTTTACTGGCACACAGTCGACTGGTACACAACCTACTTGTACACAAACTACTAGTACAACACCTACTGGTATGTTGAAGGAAGATTGGGAGAAATTTGACAGAAGAGAAAGGAGTACTATTCGACTCTGCCTGATAGATTCGATTTTTTTGAATGTCTCGAGAGAATCTACAACCAAGGAACTATGGGATAAGTTGGGGAATTTGTATCAATCAAAGTCCCTAGTAAACAAGTTGTTTCTTCGAAAGAAGCTGTATCATCTTAGGATGGAAGATGGNAAATAGTGAACAGGAACTTCCAAAATTACGAGGTGAATTTGGCATCCCTATCAGATATAATTTCCTTGGGCATCCCACACAGTCTCAATATTTATTTCATAAAGATGCTGGCAATTTATATTTCCTTGAAAGTGGATTTTATCGGAATGAAGTGGACAATATTGCTCAATTTATCCACAACTACCATGATGTCATAATTTTGTTTGGTCATTTTGGGTAGTCCAGTGATGAAGTCCATGGAAATGGTTTCCCATTTCCATTCTAGAATAGGCAGGGGCTGCAACAGCCCCACTGGGTGTTGATATTCTACCTTGAGATGTTGGAACTCTAAACATTTAGCCAGATAATTAGTTGTATCTTTTTTCATTCTTGGCCAATAAAATAGTTTCCTAAGGGCTGTAATCATCTTCTGGTAAACAGGGTGACCAACATATGGTCTTTTATGCAGTTCATCCAATATGAAAATTTTCAAGGCGTCTCAAGTTGGGATATACAACCTCCCTTTGTATGTTAGTAAGCCATCACTTGTTAGTTCATAACCTGCATATTTCATCCCAGTGAGCTCTTGCTCTAGGTGTATCTTTGTGTTTTTGAAGAACTCATCTAACTCCTGTGCAGTTTTAACTCTTTCCTCGAGGTATGTTTCACAAGTACTCATGGATGCTAAATGAATTACTTGCATACATCTACTGAGGGGATGAACCAATCAATTTTATTTTCATTTGATGTGTTTGATTTCAAAGTTAAACTCACTAATAAGATCCATCCACCTAGCTTTCCTAACATTTAACTTGGGCTAGTCGAATAAATATGTTAGCCCACTATGGTTGATGATGAGGACAATTCTTCTACCTAGGAGGTAGTGCCTCCACATTTTCAAAGAGTGCACTATGGAAGCTAGCTCTAGGTAATGGGTTACATAATTTATTTAATGTTTACTCCATTTTCTGGATTCATAACATATTACATGTCCCTCTTGCATGAGTACTCCTCAAAGTCCCTCCTTCCAGGCTTCAATGCACACTAGGAATTACTTGTTTGGGTCTACAATATTCAGTATGGGGGCATGCGTTAAGAGGTATTTCAGCTATTGGAAACTTCCCTCACATTCTGCTGTCCAAATAAATTTCACCCCCTTTTTCTATAGTGAAGTGATTGGGTGACCAATCTTAGAAAATCATTTTATGAATCTCCTATAGTATCATGTTAAACCCATGAAGGATATAATTGTTGGGTATGTGTTATATTCTTTGCATGTGTGTGTGTGTGGTCACGTCATCTTCGACAAATTCATATGACGGTCCTAGGTATGCCCCCCTTGGTTACGTGCAGCGTTCGGGGTAGTGCCCCGAAATTTGTTTTTGGGCATTTTTTGCTATTTTTAGTAGTTTTCTAAATTAATCAATGATTAAGGGATTAGGGTTTTAGTATCTACTAAATACCTAAAAACATTGTATATATTGTATGGTGAATGGTGAAATTAATACAAAAAGAGTTGACAGGTTTTCTCCCGGTTAAAGGTTTCTGGTATAAATCTCTGTGTACTATGTGTATGAGCCATTGATTAATTTATGTTTTTCTTAAGAATCTATATGAATTGCTTTACTTCATAGGTTTAAAACTTACATTTGGTATCAAATCTCATTTTTGTCTTCAGAGGGATGCCTTTGTCGCCGAGGGTTTGGCTCGATCTTGGTAGATCAAGTTTATCTTGGGTCTGTGATAAACTTGGGTTTAGTGGGAGCTTTTGCAGTAGAGATTTGAGTGTAGAAAGAGGAATGGTGAGCTCTTTTAGAATCAATATAGAGAAGTTCAATGGTAAAAAATTTAAGCTATGGAAGCTCAAGATGGAGGACCTTCTTGTAGAAAAAGAATAATGGAGCCCTGTGGATCCTGGTACACAACCTACTGGTACGCAGTTTACTGGCACACAGTTGAATGGTACACAACCTACTTGTACACAAACTACTAGTACAACACCTACTGGTATGTCGAAGGAAGATTGGGAGAAATTTGACAGAAGAGAAAGGAGTACTATTCGACTCTGCCTGACAGATTCGATTTTTTTGAATGTCTCGAGAAAATCTACAACCAAGGAACTATGGGATAAGTTGGGGAATTTGTATCAATCAAAGTCCCTAGTAAACAAGTTGTTTCTTCGAAAGAAGCTGTATCATCTTAGGATGGAAGATGGAGA
>JZKD02S1491814.1:0-10716 GCA_000966675.3 Picea glauca
AATGGGCCTTGCTCCATGAGGTACAAGTCAGGTATTATGGTGAGTGTCATTTCAATATTTGAGACATTTGAGTATGATGTATGTTAGACTGCTTTAGATTTCATGACATCTACTTGGACATTATGCCTTTTGCCCTGCTTCACCTTGGTGGTTGACATTGTGCTCTAGTAAGTGGTCTTCCTTGGGAATGGGTTTGCCACTAGGAACTCCCTTGAAGAGCCATCGTATCGTTCCCGATCATACTTATCACTTTCCATCACTATTTCCCCCCATTTCCTTATCTCTTGGGATTTTATGGTGTATTGACCCAAGAAGAGTTTTTCCTTCATTCTAAGGGAAGAAGGGGTTGAAGGCCAAGAGGGATTGTTGTTGGGTAAAAGATAAAAGCCTATGTATAAACCTTCTAGATGCTTTGCCCAGGGATACCCCAAGAAAGTAATGAAACACTTATCTACAAGAAAAGGGGGACCCACAAGAATAATGATTAAGAATTCTTAAAGGGTTAGTTGAAGGATAGGAGGTCTCATCACGAGCCGACCTATCATGATCATGGATATTTACTAGTATGACATTGCCATCATCTGGTCACCAAGCCAAGGTAATGGCTCGCAATTGCACGGTTGAGAGAAAGGGGGTCTCATCACGAGCCAGCCTTCTCATTTCCACTTAGTGTTTGTGAGTGACACTGTCATTATTTGGACACCACGCCAAGACAGTGGCCTTCAACTTGTCCTTAAATTATGAAAGAAACAAAGAATGGCAAAAAACGATGGGCTTGGAAAACTTGAATTGAAAAAGAAGGTGCCACACACCCTCTACAAAGGCACCCATGAATGAGACACTACAATCCCTTGTATGTCATGAACCCCATGCCCATTGAATCTTGACCCTAAACCATTTCATCCACTTTACATGGCTTAAAGAGGGATCTCTTGGAAACACACCTTGACCTAAAGCAAGATCTACCCAATAAGCCACCTCGTCAACCCTCCCATATCCAAGCTTGACAAGTCGCATGACGTCTTTGAGCACTTAATTGTTTGACAGGGTAATCTTTGATGCACATGCTTAGGTGGCTCATTTATTGACTTGATTTACTTATCATAATAGTTTGACTTGAGATCCTTGGAGGGCGTGCTTATTTGTCTTTGCAAGACCTAGTTGGTGGACAGTTTTGGAGGAACAAGCCTAGCCTGGGCTTCCATGGGGTTTGAAGCCCACAGGTGGATGCCAAGGGCCCGCATGCCGTATGAGAGAGATGAAACTTCGAAGGCCTAGAAGACATTGTGGACGACATAACCTAGCCCTCACATGCCAAACATTTTGCCTAGGAGAGGCAAAACGTCACCTTTAGAGGCATGACATCACCTAGGAGGGCTAGGGTTTGGTGGTGAGGTTACCACTCATTGACACATGGACCTTTTGAGGAGAATGAGGCTTTGACCATGAAGGAAGTGACTTGGATGCTTGACATGTGGCTTTGGAAAGCCTAACTACACTCCTACACCAACGACTTACTCCTAGTGTCAAAACGTCCCCTAAAGGGGTGACGTCACTTTGAATTAGGGTTTCTTTTTGTGTAAAAGTAAATTTTAAGTGAATTATTTAATATTATTTTGGAAAAGGGGCAAGATTAGGGTTGTTGACCCCTAGTCTTGTGGTTTACCATAATATTATGTGGACAAATTATTTTGGAGACATTTTGTATAAATAGAGACCATAAGATCTCATTTCAAATCATAACTCTCCCATCTTGGAGAGTTACTTGGACTAAAATTTCCGCTATCTTTAGCTATTTCTCTCTTTGCTCTTATGTATGGCTACTTTCTTGGTTATATTGTTGATGGAAGTGATGCGCTAGCCTTGGAAGGCTCTTCTTTGCTATTGTGGTGGTTAATCTTAGTATTTTCCTTGAATTGGTAAGGCTTTTTTGCATTGTATTATCATTTTGTTTCAAGACAAGGTTATTTTGCTAGAGCTAGGTGGGAATTATAAGGGCATACACCCCCACCTTAGCCTCCATCACTTTATGCTTAAATTTTATTGGTTTAACAAGGGTTTGCTAAGAGAAGTATAAGTGCATACACCCTCTTAGCCTAAACCCTAGCTAGGGATACTTGCCTTGGGGAGTARGAGGATTTACACCCCMAAGGAGGTARTACCTTTAGCTCTTTCTTTTCTTGACTCCATTAACCCAATCATTAAAGGCACTAGTCATCACTTGTTGCATTGGAGATATAAAATTGTTGCTTTGGGAAACGTGAAATTTCGTGATTTTGAAGTTGTTCCTAGTGAAATCAAATCTATGCTATAAATGTCTGCTTGAGCCACTAGGGCAGGCATTTCATTTCTCCAAGTATTTCTTGTTGTTGTTACAAATTTAAYMTACAACCATTAGRGCTGCAGAAAACCCTAACCAAACTCTTCAATAACTCCTAATTTAACCGTTGAAAATTGACTAAAATCTGCCCACATAATCTACTAAGTAYAACGCATCTTTTGGCAAGTTTTAGWGGTTAAATCTCTTGCTTTAATAACAAGTTTGTTACAGCCATAAGGCTGATAAATATCACTGCAGTTAGCTTTTTATGACAGCCTTGTTTTTTTTGCTAATGTCTTGTTCTATCATTGTTAAGCTAAACTAGTTTTACTAGCTTGTCTCGTGCTTATTCAATTGGACTTTTAGTACTTATATTGCAGCCCTTATTATCTTTTATGTGCTGATATATATCATTGATTATTGCTGCAATTAGGGACAGCAAGCTTAACTTGCTTGTCCACCAAACATTACTATATGCAAGTGTTGCTTTTCTTGTGTCTCGAGCAGGTACAAACACCCTTGGCAGGTATCCAAAGACATGGCAACCTTAAACCACCCCAAGACGAGTCATCAAAGCCATCTTTCATCTTCCATCGTTGACCTTTAGGGGGGATACTTCTCTTCTTTCCCTTCCATCCATCTCAATCCCCACAAGGTCATCGGGATCGCCTCCCTAGAGTGACCTAGTCACCCTCAAAGTGCGAGACCTATATCGAGGTGACATTGGGTATAGTGTCCCTTAGTTGTTGCCATTTTGGTGGTTGGATTGGGCTTTGCCCAACCTACAACTTGTGCGATAACAAGTCCTATATTGTTGATTTATTTAACTAGGTGGCATGTTCAGGCTTCCCCCCCTCTTGGACACAACATATTATTCATCCCATCCACAAATCGGGAAGCAGTTCCAACCCATATAATTACTGAATTATCATAGTAGGTTACACATTCTCCAAGCTTTACGCCACAATCTTGCACTAGTGGTTGTCTAAGGAGTTGGAGAGGCGTCATCTCAAGGCTAGACGGCAAGCTGGTTTCCGCCCAAACTACCAAAAGATTGATCACATCTTCACGCTCTATAAGCCATTATTGAGGAGGCTCGTCATCGCTCTTCAAAGGTCTATACTTGCTTTGTAGACTTCCGAAAAGCGTTTGACAAAGTTCCAAGAGATGCATTATTCCAGAGGCTCCGCGACATTGGCATATCTGAGATCCAACTAGTAGCCATCATTAAGCTTTATGAGTCAGTTTTGGGACGCCTCAGGATGGCACATGGCCTTTCTGATTTCATTCAGAGTACCATCGGGGTGAAACAGGGGTGCCCCCTCTCACCGACACTCTTCGAGATATATATTGATGAGTTGGAGTCCTTACTCCATGAGCATATCTAGGAGGGGGATGGTTGTCTTCTACATCAAGTGATGATCTCCCTTCGCTAACGACTTGGTCTTCTTAGCCTCCACTCCTAAGGGCCTACAAAGACAAATCGATGCACTGGCCAATTTTTGTCACCTCCAACAACTGACGATCAACCTGGGTAAAACCAAGGTTATGATCTTCAACGCATCAAAGAGCTCTCTTACAGACTTACATTTCTACTATCGAGGGGAAAAGATTGAGATCACCACAGCTTACACTTATCTGGGAGTACAATTCACAGGGACCCGTTCGGTATGAAGCATGCCCTTCAGCCTCGGCTCAGTAAGGGGTACGATTCCCTGGCCCTTATCAAGAAACAATGCTTCCTGGGGTAGTTTGAGGACATCTCGTCCAAACTCTACCTCATGGAGGCGATCATCAAACCGACAGTTCTCTATGGCTCTGAGATTTGGGGACCGACCTTGTTACAAACAAACTGGACCAGGTTTGAGAGGGTCTAGACCCTACTTCTCAAGCGTATCATTCGTTGTAAGCGAACGGTTCCACAACCAATCAGGAAGAGTTCAATGTCCATCCATTCTGCCTCGAGGTCATCTTTCGTTTGGTCTCTTTCCTTCGTAGAGTCAGATCTTTCAGTGACTCTACCATTGGGAGAGAGCGATACACCTACCTCACTCTTTGCCCCTTAGAGGCTCTTGCTTCAGATCCCCCCTCAAGTCATTCAAGTGGTTGGTTCTCATAGGTGTCTCAGCTTCTCCAGTCGATGACTATCTCCCCATAGCGCCTCCCCCCATTCAATTTATCCCTTGATGCACCACGTCATCTCTTGTTGACTACACAAGTATTGAATCAGGCTATCAAAGAGGACATCTACAGGCTGTACACTCAGGTCACTTGGACTTCACCTCCAGTGAGCCTGGGGTCGAAGATGTCCTTCTACCTAGAACATTTTTTGGAGTTGCGGGATGTCGTCGTCATCCACCCCCCTTATACACGCAGGCATTGGATGCACTCACTCAGTATCCCTCTGAGACAGCTCCAGGTCGAATCTCAACAACTTCGGACACCATATACCACGGACAGATAGGATCTGCCAGATGTGCCACTTACAAGAGCCAAAGACTGAGTTGCACCTCATCTTTAGGTGCCCCATATACTATGAGATTAGAGGACGCTACCATTGCCTCTTAGAGACTCAAGGGGTTCACTCTCTACTTTCTTCTGGTACCACGACCAGAGATACCTATCCCTCTTCATCAAGGAGATTTTCAGCCACAAATCTCAGTTCCTGTACGTTATGCCCTACCTTGGGATGCCAGGATGATCACCTCATACTTTCATGTTGATCGATTAGATTGGAGCAACAAGCGGCAGGCAGAGTCCTGGAGTGTACCAGAAAGAAAATTAGTGAGACCTCGTGTCTCTCCTCAGCCTCCCCCTCGGGGAGTCGTGTCATTATCATCTAGACCGGTTCAGAGGTGTCGAACTGCACATCAGTGCATACATCCTCAAAGAGTTAGAGGGATTAGCTCCAGACGAATCCAAAGCAGGGCACCTCTCGCCTATCAAACTACCTCCCAGTTTTAAATGAGTTGCCAGAGATCTATCTAAAGTTTCTTTCCTTCAGCCTCGATTACTAGGAGTATACCTTGCTCCTACATCCCCCCAGGATCATACAACCAAACTCCTAAGGACTCTGACAGCGAACCAGTGCCTAGTTCGCCCCCCTCGTCCTCGGCCATCAAACTTAGGAGACCTTGACAACTTCATCGTTAGACCTCTCTCTCTTGACAGACTTTTGTGCTGGACATACTTATATTTTGGATCATTGTACTTTTGTCACTGTTATATACATTTTGAGGCTGCACTACTTTAGGTTTCTTTCTTTATGTTATTCTCAGCATTATCTAGGAGTTGCGCTTGCACTCCCACATTGTACTCACACTTGTTGTAATCTTCAGTCCCATTGACCTACTTTTGTGGTCATTCGTGGACATTAATAAAATTGTCTTATCTTATTGGTCCACCAAACCTCATAGATTCTCATCAATTTACTTGCTCGATTCCTTAAACTCACATGCAAATCTGAAACAATATTACACTAAGACATCTCTGAGAATTGAAACAAGTCAAATAAACCTTAATCAATAAATCATAAGACTTGTAACCTGATTTGGAACCATCCCTTACAACTCCACTTAAAAAAATACTTCAACAAGATTCCAAACAAATTCATTGGTCCACCAAACCTCATAGATTCGCATCAACCTACTAGACACACCCCTTGAGTTGGAGAGGAACCAACCTAAAGAGTGAGGAAGTGCCACTGTGGTGACAGTGGGTAGCCTTCTGTAGTTACACAAACTAGCACCTTGTGCTTGGGACTTTCAAACATTAGGGGTGCTAGATTTTGTAGTAACACGCAGCAGAAGGCCGCAGGTAGTTGGGGCCATGCAACAGAGGACCACGGGCCATGTAGCAATGGGCTGGGATTACGGATCACGAGCAGCAGGGATTAAAACTGTCAGCAGGTATTATGAGCATTAGAATAGGAAGGAAACGTAGATAAGTCTCCAGAAGTAAAAATCCAAGTCATGGAAAAAGGAACCAATACTGATCCAATCAACATCACAACTCAGGAAGATGCAACTAATCCAAGAAAATAATCAACTTTGGATGTCATCCAAGTGATGAAGATGATATTGACAAAGATGAAAATGCCTAACATGTGGGATTATTAACAAAACAAACCACACATGCAAAATGCTTTGAAAACCTGCTAACCAATTTGAATCAAAAAAATAAAAGTAAAAACAAAAAAGTTGATTTATATTGTAACTAATTTCAAATTAAGAACATACCCCTGCGTGTCTCACTTTCAACCTGATCATCCAAAATGCCATTTGCAGTATGAAAATCATTACTGGTACTTTGTATGTGCTGAAGAGCAGTCTTTATTGACTTCATTTCTTCAACTTGTCCTTCNTTTTTTTGCTAATGTCTTGTTCTATCATTGTTAAGCTAAACTAGTTTTACTAGCTTGTCTCGTGCTTATTCAATTGGACTTTTAGTACTTATATTGCAGCCCTTATTATCTTTTATGTGCTGATATATATCATTGATTATTGCTGCAATTAGGGACAGCAAGCTTAACTTGCTTGTCCACCAAACATTACTATATGCAAGTGTTGCTTTTCTTGTGTCTCGAGCAGGTACAAACACCCTTGGCAGGTATCCAAAGACATGGCAACCTTAAACCACCCCAAGACGAGTCATCAAAGCCATCTTTCATCTTCCATCGTTGACCTTTAGGGGGGATACTTCTCTTCTTTCCCTTCCATCCATCTCAATCCCCACAAGGTCATCGGGATCGCCTCCCTAGAGTGACCTAGTCACCCTCAAAGTGCGAGACCTATATCGAGGTGACATTGGGTATAGTGTCCCTTAGTTGTTGCCATTTTGGTGGTTGGATTGGGCTTTGCCCAACCTACAACTTGTGCGATAACAAGTCCTATATTGTTGATTTATTTAACTAGGTGGCATGTTCAGGCTTCCCCCCCTCTTGGACACAACATATTATTCATCCCATCCACAAATCGGGAAGCAGTTCCAACCCATATAATTACTGAATTATCATAGTAGGTTACACATTCTCCAAGCTTTACGCCACAATCTTGCACTAGTGGTTGTCTAAGGAGTTGGAGAGGCGTCATCTCAAGGCTAGACGGCAAGCTGGTTTCCGCCCAAACTACCAAAAGATTGATCACATCTTCACGCTCTATAAGCCATTATTGAGGAGGCTCGTCATCGCTCTTCAAAGGTCTATACTTGCTTTGTAGACTTCCGAAAAGCGTTTGACAAAGTTCCAAGAGATGCATTATTCCAGAGGCTCCGCGACATTGGCATATCTGAGATCCAACTAGTAGCCATCATTAAGCTTTATGAGTCAGTTTTGGGACGCCTCAGGATGGCACATGGCCTTTCTGATTTCATTCAGAGTACCATCGGGGTGAAACAGGGGTGCCCCCTCTCACCGACACTCTTCGAGATATATATTGATGAGTTGGAGTCCTTACTCCATGAGCATATCTAGGAGGGGGATGGTTGTCTTCTACATCAAGTGATGATCTCCCTTCGCTAACGACTTGGTCTTCTTAGCCTCCACTCCTAAGGGCCTACAAAGACAAATCGATGCACTGGCCAATTTTTGTCACCTCCAACAACTGACGATCAACCTGGGTAAAACCAAGGTTATGATCTTCAACGCATCAAAGAGCTCTCTTACAGACTTACATTTCTACTATCGAGGGGAAAAGATTGAGATCACCACAGCTTACACTTATCTGGGAGTACAATTCACAGGGACCCGTTCGGTATGAAGCATGCCCTTCAGCCTCGGCTCAGTAAGGGGTACGATTCCCTGGCCCTTATCAAGAAACAATGCTTCCTGGGGTAGTTTGAGGACATCTCGTCCAAACTCTACCTCATGGAGGCGATCATCAAACCGACAGTTCTCTATGGCTCTGAGATTTGGGGACCGACCTTGTTACAAACAAACTGGACCAGGTTTGAGAGGGTCTAGACCCTACTTCTCAAGCGTATCATTCGTTGTAAGCGAACGGTTCCACAACCAATCAGGAAGAGTTCAATGTCCATCCATTCTGCCTCGAGGTCATCTTTCGTTTGGTCTCTTTCCTTCGTAGAGTCAGATCTTTCAGTGACTCTACCATTGGGAGAGAGCGATACACCTACCTCACTCTTTGCCCCTTAGAGGCTCTTGCTTCAGATCCCCCCTCAAGTCATTCAAGTGGTTGGTTCTCATAGGTGTCTCAGCTTCTCCAGTCGATGACTATCTCCCCATAGCGCCTCCCCCCATTCAATTTATCCCTTGATGCACCACGTCATCTCTTGTTGACTACACAAGTATTGAATCAGGCTATCAAAGAGGACATCTACAGGCTGTACACTCAGGTCACTTGGACTTCACCTCCAGTGAGCCTGGGGTCGAAGATGTCCTTCTACCTAGAACATTTTTTGGAGTTGCGGGATGTCGTCGTCATCCACTCCCCTTATACACGCAGGCATTGGATGCACTCACTCGGTATCCCTCTGAGACAGCTCCAGGTCGAATCTCAACAACTTCGGACACCATATACCACGGACAGATAGGATCTACCAGATGTAGCACTTACAAGAGCCAAAGACTGAGTTGCACCTCATCTTTAGGTGCCCCATATACTATGAGATTAGAGGACGCTACCATTGCCTCTTAGAGACTCGAGGGGTTCACTCTCTACTTTCTTCCGGTACCACAACCAGAGATACCTATCCCTCTTCATCCTTGGGATGCCAGGATGATCACCTCATACTTTCATGTTGATCGATTAGATTGGAGCAACAAGCGGCAGGCAGAGTCCTGGAGTGTACCAGAAAGAAAATTAGTGAGACCTCGTGTCTCTCCTCAGCCTCCCCCTCGGGGAGTCGTGTCATTATCATCTAGACCGGTTCAGAGGTGTCGAACTGCACATCAGTGCATACATCCTCAAAGAGTTAGAGGGATTAGCTCCAGACGAATCCAAAGCAGGGCACCTCTCGCCTATCAAACTACCTCCCAGTTTTAAATGAGTTGCCAGAGATCTATCTAAAGTTTCTTTCCTTCAGCCTCGATTACTAGGAGTATACCTTGCTCCTACATCCCCCCAGGATCATACAACCAAACTCCTAAGGACTCTGACAGCGAACCAGTGCCTAGTTCGCCCCCCTCGTCCTCGGCCATCAAACTTAGGAGACCTTGACAACTTCATCGTTAGACCTCTCTCTCTTGACAGACTTTTGTGCTGGACATACTTATATTTTGGATCATTGTACTTTTGTCACTGTTATATACATTTTGAGGCTGCACTACTTTAGGTTTCTTTCTTTATGTTATTCTCAGCATTATCTAGGAGTTGCGCTTGCACTCCCACATTGTACTCACACTTGTTGTAATCTTCAGTCCCATTGACCTACTTTTGTGGTCATTCGTGGACATTAATAAAATTGTCTTATCTTATTGGTCCACCAAACCTCATAGATTCTCATCAATTTACTTGCTCGATTCCTTAAACTCACATGCAAATCTGAAACAATATTACACTAAGACATCTCTGAGAATTGAAACAAGTCAAATAAACCTTAATCAATAAATCATAAGACTTGTAACCTGATTTGGAACCATCCCTTACAACTCCACTTAAAAAAATACTTCAACAAGATTCCAAACAAATTCATTGGTCCACCAAACCTCATAGATTCGCATCAACCTACTAGACACACCCCTTGAGTTGGAGAGGAACCAACCTAAAGAGTGAGGAAGTGCCACTGTGGTGACAGTGGGTAGCCTTCTGTAGTTACACAAACTAGCACCTTGTGCTTGGGACTTTCAAACATTAGGGGTGCTAGATTTTGTAGTAACACGCAGCAGAAGGCCGCAGGTAGTTGGGGCCATGCAACAGAGGACCACGGGCCATGTAGCAATGGGCTGGGATTACGGATCACGAGCAGCAGGGATTAAAACTGTCAGCAGGTATTATGAGCATTAGAATAGGAAGGAAACGTAGATAAGTCTCCAGAAGTAAAAATCCAAGTCATGGAAAAAGGAACCAATACTGATCCAATCAACATCACAACTCAGGAAGATGCAACTAATCCAAGAAAATAATCAACTTTGGATGTCATCCAAGTGATGAAGATGATATTGACAAAGATGAAAATGCCTAACATGTGGGATTATTAACAAAACAAACCACACATGCAAAATGCTTTGAAAACCTGCTAACCAATTTGAATCAAAAAAATAAAAGTAAAAACAAAAAAGTTGATTTATATTGTAACTAATTTCAAATTAAGAACATACCCCTGCGTGTCTCACTTTCAACCTGATCATCCAAAATGCCATTTGCAGTATGAAAATCATTACTGGTACTTTGTATGTGCTGAAGAGCAGTCTTTATTGACTTCATTTCTTCAACTTGTCCTTC
>JZKD02S1491836.1:36376-46410 GCA_000966675.3 Picea glauca
AGGGGAAAGAAGGGAATAATAAGAATTAGGAAACTAAGTAATGGAGGAAACATAATTAAGGAAAGTTGGGAACTTATGGTAAAAAGTGAGGTCAACATAGTAAGGAATCTGCAATGAAGAACCTTATAATTTGAGCTAATTTAGCAACTTCATTTTTAGGGAAATTATTTAAAACATGTAAGGGGATCTAGGAACACCTAGGAGGAAATTTAGGAGCAACTCTAGGTGGGCAAGGGAAATGAGTAATTTAATAATTTAAAGAAAATAATTATTTGAGGAAAGAGGGGGATGGATGACACTTGTGCGAAGGAGAATATTTAGAATATTTTTATTAAAAMTTAATTAAAATGTGATTTAGGGAAAGTTGGAGGTTGGAAAAACTCTATAAAATAAAGGGAAGATGAGGAAGAAGGGGATCAACTGTTAGTGTAATGTTACACTGCTGGAATTGTGACTTGACTGATTACTTATGGAGAGTTGGGATTTTCCATCTTGGATAGGAGTGGTAGCTCGGACTTGCGAGGGGAGATGGGAAGCTAGACGGACCATATGGATTGTGTGTGGCCCCTTTGCGGCTCGGGGGGATAAGGGGGAAGCAGAGTACCCCTAGCGATTGGTTTGGAGGTACCGATGTAGTCTCGACGATCGACGAGGGGAGCAGCACAGAGCAGGAGTGGTACGGACTACGCGATCATCATTTGAGGCAGGAGTTAAGGTAACAATATGTTTTTCATTTTGCATGATAGAAGGTATTAGGACCTTGGCCCTCTCTTACTGTTATCAGCATTTTTGTATTGGCATTGTGAGAGGAAAAATACTTAACTTCAATCTTCTTGGATACTCATTGGATCAATTGGTTTTCTTGCCTTGTTCTTTAGCGACTGAAATTTTTTTACAGTTATAATATATTTCTTCTTACTCTTTTGTTGCATGTCGGTTGGTACAAAAGAGATTTATGGTTGTGTGTTTATATGACTCTGAGCATTTATATATTACTGTGGGCATTTTCTATTGTTATAGGCGTTTATAAATGATGGAGGGCATTTTTATATCTGTCTATGGGCATTTGTAATGATGGGGGCATTTATATCTTGCTGTGGGCATTTTGTATTATTGTAGCCATTTATAAATGATGGTGGGAGTTTTTATATATGTCTATGGGCGTTTGTAATGATGGGGGTGTTTATGTCTTACTGTGGGCATTTTGTATTGCTGTAGGCGTTTATAAATGATGGTGGGCGTTTTGATATATGTCTATAGGTGTTTGTAATAATGGGGGCATTTATATCTTACTATGGGCATTTTGTATTGCTGTAGGTGTTTATAAATGATGGTGGGCATTTTTATATATGTCTATGGGCGTTTGTAATGATGGGGGCGTTTATATCTTACCGTGGGAATTTTGTATTGTTGTAGGTGTTTATAAATGATTGTGGGCATTTTTATATATGTCTATGGGCATTTGCAATGATGGGGGCATTTATATCTTACTGTGGGCATTTTGTATTGTTGTAGGAATTTATAAATTATGGTGGACGTTTTTATATATGACTGTGGGCATTTGTTTTAATGTGGGAATTTATATATGACTGTGGGCGTTTATATCTTACTAGGGGCGTTTTTAAATATGGCTATGAGTGTATTGGCATTTTCGTTTTGTAAAATTTGTTCTAAGAATTTGTTTTGGAAATGAGTGTATTGGCATTCCATTTTTGTAAAATCGTTCTGGCAAATGTGTTCTGGCAATTCGTTTTATATTTTTGTTGTAATTTCATTCTCTGCCAATTTGTTTTGTAATGATTACTGCCAATTCGTTCTGGCAAATGAGTTCTGGCAATTTGTTTGTAATGGTTGCTGCAAATCGTTCTGGTAGATGTGTTCTTGCAATTCGTTTTATATGGTTACTGTAATTTCGTTTTGGACAAATGTGATTCTAGCTAGGTGGGTAGCGTTTGCATTGCACTTTAAAACTGCTAAGATGGTGAATGTGGCCCTGGATTGTATTGATCCCTGACCGAGGTTATTGTTGGATTACAACAATTTTCTCTTATTTAATTTCTGTGTTTCTGTTGGATGGCCACTCTATGCCTAAATCTTTGACTGCATTTTATATATATATATTATTCTGTATCGTAGTTTTTGCCCTTATATTATGTTGCCTTTATTATGTTATTGTATTATATTATGTTTTCATAGTTATAGATATTCTGTTGCTTTCGTTATATTATAAATGAAATGTTAACTCGGTTTTAGGTTAATGTTATCACAACATAAGGTAGGGTAAGGTTAGTTTTAGATAATAAAGAGGTATCTTATTGATATTTGTTTGCAACCGATTATGATAAACCAAGCAATGTTGATTATGTTTTAGGGAAATGAAGATGCATATAAAGCAATTGCATGGATGGTAATAGCTAGTAGGGAATGAAGAGTTACTGTTATTTATTTCAAGGTCAAATAGTATAATTTGAAATGTTGTGTTGTCTTATTGTAAGTTGTTATAATATATTGCATAGGTAACACACTAGAAGTACAGAGATTATTATTTTATTGCAAAGTCATTTTAAAATAAAACATGGTGATGTTAGAGTATTATGGTAAGGGTAGTGAAATTTTATCATCTTGACGACACACAAGATGAAATGTGATTATTATTTATTCGCAAGGTTAGTAAAAGAAATATTGTTGTATCATTGTGGGAATGTGGTTGAAAGTTGTCGAACTGTTAACTTATAAGAATGCAACACCGTTAAACTAAGTACAATCAGTCATTGGTAATAGGGAATGACTATTAATTGATTTTACTTTGTTCGAGGGGTGGTTTTGGCAACCTGTGAACTAATGGAAATTACAAGGAGTATTGGATCGGTATTTGTTGCTATTAGAGTCATGGGTAATATGGTTATCATGTATGGAAAGGGGTATTGTGGCTTTATGGTTCTTTGATAGCACATAGATGCATTGAAATTGGAATTTCGTAGGGTTAGCATGATATAAGATGTGTTTGATGTTTAAATCTTACTTATGGTTAGTAGGCGTTATCCTTGTAATTAGTTTTAATGGATGTATAATGCAGCCCTTACTCCCATATTTCTTTAATGGATTTTTGGTATTTAATTCTTAATTTTTTACTTAGGTAAAATGGCTCATTTCCTCAAAATGAATAGCAAGCTACCTACGAGTTGAACTGGTTATATGAGTGGAATCATCGTTAAATGATGCCTGACTTAAATGATATTGAACTTAACAAGTTACTAAATGTATTTAGAAAAGTCTTATGACGTTTCAATTGAAGTTGTGCCCATGTGGTTCTAGCTTTTCTTCATTAGTTTCCTATTCCTCAATTGGCTTTTTTTTTTATTGCGTATTGGGTTTTTCTGTGTTGCCCTTAATTCTGGCAGGCACCCTTATCCGATGGGTTCCTTCCACAAGGTGCTTTTATTTGATTGGCTTAGGGTTGGGCTTTTAAACTTAGGGTTAATAAAGTTGTTGTTTATTTCTATGATGAAGTTTAGGGTCGGGTGAATTTCATGGTTAGTACTATAATTGGAATTGTCCAAACTCACCGTTGTATGATATCAGACTCTTCAATCTGATAAAGCTAGTCGCTCTGTATATAAGTCTGTGTGTGTGATTATTTTCTATGTAAAGAATCCAGTGTCATATCAAGAGTATTGGGCCATTTAAAGGCAGGGTTTCCACTCTTGCGACACACCTCTAAGGTCATATCAGTAGTCTCGGGCTCTTTAAAGGCAGAGTTCCCACCACTGTGACCTCCTGACAAAGATTACTAGTTTTTGCCTAAGAAGTCGGCTAGGAGCCTATCTGACATTCTCTCTCTCTGGAGCAGAGAACTAAGATTAAACGCCCTGCTTTCCTGTGCATAAATAGTAAAATCTACTACTATGGATTCTTCCATCTATGTTCGTACTGTACATAACACAATATGTCATTTAATGCTCACAGTTACTTGTTGTGCGCCTTATGTCTTCTTGTTGTGATCATCGTGGTTGCATATTGTTAGTCATTGGGTGGTGACATAGAGTCAAGTGTGTCTGTTTCCTTTTTACACGCGCGCACACACCTTAAAAAAAATAAAATTGCACCTGTTATCAGAGTTGTTGTCATAACAAGGAGGCTGTCACATATGGTATCAGAGTCGGTTCGACCCGCGACTTGGGATTCACTACGAATTTCATTGTTATGATTTGATTATACTATTGCTAATTGAGTTGACTTGTGTGCATGCATGTAATTATGGTTAGAGGACGTCACGGAGGAAGATGACGAGGTGCTAGGGGAGGAGGCGGGACACCTCCAGTAGCATCCTCACCTGAGGGGTCTAACCTCAAGGGAGACGAGCAAGTTCTCAGATAGGAGAAGATAGCAGTTGGCGATGTTGTCGGGATGATGAGATCTTTCCAGTGCATGTCTAAGGCACTGATTATCTGTTTGGACAGAGATGAGGCCAGGGCACTGGCACCCGCCAAGGTTCTGCAGTGCGCACCGATCGTTACTGGTAGCATTCACCGTGAACTCGAGAAGGTCAAATTTCTCGAGTTCTTTGGTGCCTCGGATGGTGCCACCACCGAGGCATGGTTGGAAAACATGGCGATGTGATTTTGACTTCGCGATTATACCTCCAACATGAAGGTCTGCATGGTGGTATTTCAACTAAAGGGGAGTGCTCTTCTTTGGTGGAAGAGGCTCCTACCACAACTAAACATGGCCATTGAAGACGTGTCATGGGAACTGTTTGAGGAATGGTTCTGAGAGAGGTATCTTTCAGAGGAATTCATTGAGCATCAACTCACTGAGTTCAATGCATTATGACAGGGAGGTCGTACGATGCCCGAGTATGAGGCACGTTTTAAGGAGATGCTCCGGTATGCTTTGCACCTTAACACTGAGAAGCTCAAGGTCAACAGGTTCGTGTTTGGCCTTGACGACAGCCTGCATGCAAAGGTTAGGATCTTGATGCCTCAAACCTTGCACGATGTCATCCAGAAGGCCCTCATAGCAGAGGAGGAGCTTATTAGTGGGGGTCAGACCAGGACTCCAGCGAGACCAGCAGGGCAGGATTCCTCTGTGACACTTCAGGATCAGACACCAGGGCGACATACGCTGGGATATCGTGGCTTCCAGATGGGATCCACTTTCACTACACCCCGGTGACCACCACCTCCGTAGCGGACACCTTATCGGCGACCATAACATCAACAACATCGTCTCCCGTAGTAGCAGTAGTTTAGGCCTGTTCAGCAGAACAGACCAGGGTTCCAGGCTGGTGGGCCGTCATCTTCTACTTCGAGTACCAGGAATACTGGGCCAAAGAAGGGGTGTTGGATGTGTGGGGAACCACACTACCAGTGAGATTGTCCTATGGAGAGGACCAGAGAGTTCGGATCAGCCGGACCCTATACAGTGGGAGATATGGGCAAGGCCCATTGGATTCATGCAGTGGTGAATAACCACCAGGGAGGGTACCAGTCGACTGTGCTTGAGACGACAGGTACTGTCGCTGACCAGATCCTTAGTATTTTGATTGATCCTGGTGCTACCGAGACTTTCATTTTTGGTATAGCGTTAAAAAGGATTAAGGTAAATGCAGTCGATCAGGACGAGTTTTGCTTTGTAGAGATGGCTTCAGGATCCAAACAGAAGGTGGGAGGAAAAGTTACGGGTTTTGCCCATAACCTGGGAGAGTTTATCACGAGGACCAACTTGTACATTACGATCTTAGGATCTTACGATGTCGTAATTGGTATGGATTGGTTGGAATCGCATGAGGCAGTACTCAACTGTAAGAAGAAACGATTGAGGTTGGTCGATGACGAGGGATAGAGACATGTGATTGTAGCAAGGAACCAGGGAGTTTCCCTGAGGTTTGTCTCTTCCTTACAGTTACGGAAGAGTATGCGCAAGGGGTGAAAGCTTTATGCGATCCTTGCGCTAAACAAAAAGGGAGTGGTCGAAGGTCTAGAACACCTTTCGGTGGTGAAGGAGTTTGCGGACGTTTTCCAGAGGAGTTACCGGGGATTCCACCGGAAAGGGAATTGGAGTTTACCATAGACCTAAAACTGGGGACCGAACCGATAGCAATAATTCCTTGTCCGATGTCGACCCCGTAGTTGCAAGAGTTGAAAATGCAACTGAAGGAGTTTCTGGACCTGGGACTGATACGTCCTAGTGTGTCACCATGGGGTGCACCTATTATTTTCATTCGAAAGAAGGACAGATCGTGGAGGCTTTGCATTGACTACCATCAACTGAACAAGGATACCATCAAGAATCAATATCCCTTACCAAGAATTGATGATCTGTTCGATCAAATGAAGGGTGCGAAAATGTTATCCAAGATCGATTTTTGATCGGGGTACCACCAGTTGCATATCAGGGAGGATGACATCCCTAAGACCACCTTTAAGATGAGATTTGGACATTACGAGTTTACTGTTTTACCGTTTGGACTGACAAAAGCCCCAGGGGTATTTATGAGTTTGATAAATGGGGTGTTCCGCGAGTACTTGGACAAGTTCATCCAAGTATTCATTGACGATATTTTGATCTACTCTTGGACGACGGAGGAGCATGATGAGCACTTGCGCTTGGTACTACAGTGTCTGCGAGAGCACAAATTGTATGGGAAAATGTCCAAATTCTTTCTTTATCAATCGAGGATTCACTACTTAGGGCATGTCATCTCCGATGAAGGTATCGTCATGGATCCAGCCAAGGTCAAGGATATTATGGAATGGCCTACGCCAACGAATGTCACAGAGGTGCGTAGTTTTATGGGTTTAGTAGGATACTATCGATGGTTTGTTGAGGAATTTTCGAAGATAGCAAATCTGATGATGAAATTGCAAAAGAAAAACTAGAAGTTTGTTTGGACCGATAAATGTGCAGAAGCATTTCGGAGGCTTAAAGAGTTGTTGACAACAATGCCAGTACTAAAATTCCCTGACATGGACGTAGACTTCTTGGTATGCACTAACGTATCTAGGGAAGGTTTAGGTGGAGTCTTGATGTAAGATGGACGAGTGATTTCTTACATTTCGAGGAAACTGAGAAGGCATGAGGATAACTACACGACGCACAATTTGGAGTTATTAGCCATTGTATATTCCTTGAAGGTTTGGAGACACTACCTTGTTGGAAGGAAATTTGAATTAAAGACTGATCATTGTGGACTACAACACATTTTTACGCAAAGTGACCTGAACGTGTGACAACGGTGTTGTTTGGAATTGCTTAGCGAGTACGACTTCGAGATTACTTACATAAAGGGAACAATGAACCAATTGGGGGATACTTTGAGTCGAAGTCCATGCGTCTTTTTGGTGTTTCCTCTTCAGACGAATCTATGTGAGAATATTCTCACTTTACAGCATGACGATGACTGGTACAAGGATGTCGAGGGTTTTATCGAACAAAACACAATGATGGTACCATGATATGATGGATTTTCAATTGATAGCGATGGGTTATTGAGGCTTAGAGGTTGGATTTACGTACCGCCAAACGACGAGTTAAGGATGTTGATCCTGAGCGAGGCTCATAGAGCAGTTTACATGGCTCACCCAAGAGTCACGAAGATGAGGGAAGACCTTAAACCCTTATTCTTCTGGAAGGGAATGAAGGCCGACATAGTCAAAATTATGGCTAAATGTATAGAGTGTCAGCAAGTAAAGGCTGAACATAGACACCCGAAAATATTACTTCAACCACATGCCATTCCATAATCGAAATGGGAAGTTATTTCGATGGATTTTATTGTTGGATTGCCACTGACCGCAAGGAGACATGACTCAATTTTTGTGGTAGTAGACACTCTAATGAAGAGTGCTCACTTTATTCTTGTGCATACGACATATCAGGCACCTAACATAGTGAGAGTTTTCATCAGTGAGATTGTGAGGCTGCATGGTGTGCCTAAGAAGATTATATCCGATCGAGGATCAGTGTTTACTGGATGATTTTGGACGAGTTTCCAAGAGGCCTTGGGGACCCAACTTAACTTTATTACTGTGTATCACCCAGAGACGGATGGATAGTCAAAACAAATGAACCAAACCTTGGAAGACATGTTGTGCATGTACGTGATGGACCAAAAAAAATGTTGGGAGGAATACTTGTCTCTAGTAGAGTTCGCTTACAACAATAGTTACCAAAGCACCATTTAGATGGCGCCTTTTGAGTTTCTTTATGGGTGACCATGTTGGACTCCGTTGAGTTGGGATCGGCTTGAGGATAGGGTCCTGGTGGGACCAAAAGAGATCCAAGAAATGGAAGAGAAAATGCAAACCATAAGACAAAGGATTAAAGAAGCGCATGATCGACAAAAGAGTTGTGTTGATGCGCACTGAGTCAACCATAGATACGAGGTCGACGATCGAGTCTTCCTGCGGGTTAAACCACATAAGAGTTTGATCAAGTTTAGAAAGGGAGTTAAACTCTCTCCTAGTTTCGTGGGACCTCTCCAGTTTGTGGAGAGAAAGGGGCCCGTGGGCTATCGACTAGCCTTGCCTAATTATTTGAGGCGTATGCATGATGTTTTTCATGTAATTGTTTTGAGACATTACATATGATTGACATGAGTTCCTTGCATATATCGGACGAAGGAGTTCTCACGGATGAGCTGGTCTGCATCTTAAATCATCGCGTTCAATAGTTATGAAGTCGAACGGTAGACCAGGTCAAGGTCCAGTGGGACATTTATAGTCCACACTCGACAACTTGGGAGGACGCATATGATATGCACCGACAGTTTCCATTTTGTTTGATAGATAGACTTATGATAATGTGATACATTTATTTCAGCATTTATACTGAGAAACTTTAGGATGAAGTTTAGACCAAGAGGGGGTGTATGTAACATCTCGCTCTAGCGCACTGAGAAAACCTATTCTTTGAGGACACTTGCTCGCAAGTGATCTGGAATTTTATCATGTTAAAACATTTATCCATGATTATGATGCGTTATGATAGATGACATGATTTTTTACTGCTTGGACGTAGACAGGTGCTATTGACTCAGTTTTATTGAGTGTGGAGGGTTTTGAACCTTGAGGATGCAGAGGCATCGGTGGAACCCCTTAGACTACGGATTGAGTCAGGGAGTGTTCTATTTGGGTTGATTTAATTACTGTGATATTTCATTGATTTGATGATATGATGTGGACATGTTCTGACACGATTGTTGATGATGCAGGCTGACGATAGCTTGTCGACCAGACTCACATATGGAGTAAAGGGGCCACACACAATTTCTAGAGAGGTTGAGGGAGAGGTGTGGACAACAGCCCTGCCACAGCCTACTAGCACTCCCGTCGTGGCTCAAACTATAGGTTAAAGATTACCTAGTTCGAGAGGATCCATGATGTCGTGAGGGAATACTGCGACAGTCACTCACGATGATACTAAGGGACGCACAATAAGGCAGGGGCCTTATTCCTTAGAGCCCTAAGTCTCCCACAAGTTCACCTGCTAGAGTGTTGACTCGAGGGGTTATAGATGTCTACCAATCATTCAAGTTGGCGAGTGGCACCCTTGGAGCACGTGGTGCATCCTGAAGGGCACGTTGCATGAAAGAAACACAAGTTGGTGAGTGGCACCCTTGGAGCACGTGGTGCATCCTAAAGGGCACGTCGCACAAAAGAAACAATCGAGCTGAGTGGCACCCTTGGAGCACGTGGTACATATTGAAGGGCACGTCGCATTGATGTTGAGGAAGGAACAAACCTAGATGGCCCTAAGACTTTTAACACCTTAATAAATTCTTAAAACGACTTCCCTAAATAATTGTCGCCCATTTCAAAATCTAAACCTAAGTCTAAAACTTCTCTAGGGTAAAATTTTGTTAAGCCTTAAGAAAAAGACCCTAAAAAAATAAAAATAAAGATATAAACTAAAACCCACGTAAGTAATAATTTTAGTCTTCTTAAATTTAGTGGGTAAAACGAAGAGAGGAATAATTTAATTGAAATCCGTGGTTTTAAATTGTAAAGAGGAAATAAATTATTTAACTTGTG
>JZKD02S1491836.1:46712-63259 GCA_000966675.3 Picea glauca
CATCATTCGAGGAGGGAGTTAAGGCAATGGTATGTTTTTCATTTTGCATGATAGAAGGTATTAGGACCTTGGCCCTCTCTTATTTTTATCAGTATTTTTGTATTGGCATTGTGAGATGAAAAATTCTTAACTTCAATCTGCTTGGATAATCGTTGGATCGATTGGTTTTCTTGCCTTGTTCTTCGGCGACTGAAAATGTGTTACAGTTATAAAATATTTCTTCTTACTATGTTGTTGCATGTCGGTTGCGACATAAGAGATTTATGGCTGTGTGTTTATATGACTGTGAGTGTTTATATATTAATGTGGGCATTTTGTATTGTTGTAGGGGTTTATAAATGATGGACAACATTTTTATATATGTCTATGGGAGTTTGTAATGATGGGGGCGTTTATATCTTGCTTGGGCATTTTGTATTGTTGTAGGCATTTATAAATGATGGTGGGCATTTTTATATATGTCTATGGGTGTTTGTAATGATGGGGGCATTTATATCTTACCGTGGGCATTTTGTATTGTTGTAGGAATTTATAAATGATGGTGGGCGTTTTTATATATGTCTATGGGCGTTTGTAATGATGGGGGCATTTATATCTTACTGTGGGCATTTTGTATTGCTGTAGGCATTTATAAATGATGGTGGACACTTTTATATATTTCTATGGGATTTGTAATGATGGGGGCGTTTATATATTACTTTGGGCATTTTGTATTGTTGTAGGCGTTAAAAAATTATGGTGGGCGTTTTTATATATGTCTATGTGCGTTTGCAATGATGGGGACGTTTATATCTTACTGTGGGCATTTTGTATTGTTGTAGGCATTTATAAATTATGGTGGGCATTTTTATATATGACTGTGGGCGTTTTTTTTAATGTGGGCATTTATATATGACTGTGGGCATTTATATCTGACTGGGGGCGTTTTTAAATATGACTATGAGTGTATTGGCATTTTCGTTTTGTAAAATTTGTTCTAAGAATTCGTTTTGGCAATGAGTGTATTGGCATTCCATTTTTGTAAAATCATTCTGGAAAATGTGTTCTGGAAATTCATTTTATATTGTTGTTGTAATTTTGTTCTCTGGCAATTTGTTTTGTAATGATTACTACCAATTCGTTCTGGCAAATGAGTTCTGGCAATTTGTTTGTAATGGTTGCTGCAAATCGTTCTAGCAGATGTGTTCTGGCAATTCGTTTTATATGGTTACTGTAATTTCGTTTTGGGCAAATGCGATTCTAGATATGTGGCTAGCATTTGCATTACACTATAAAATTGCTAAGATGGTGAATGTGGCTCGGGATTGTATTGATCTCTGATCGAGGTTGCCATTGGATTACCACAATTTTCTCTTATTTAATGTCTGCATTTTTGTTGGATGGACACTCTATGCCTAAATCTTTGACTATGTTTTATATATATATCTTATTCTATATCATAGTTTTTGCCCTGATATTATGTTTCCTTTATTATGTTATTGTATTATATTCTCTTGTCGTAGTTATAGATATTATGTTGCTTTCATTATATTATAAATGAAATGTTAACTCGGTTTTAGGTTAATGTTATCGCAACATAAGGTAAGGTAAGGTTAGTGTTATATAATAAGGAGGTATCTTATTGATATTTGTTTGCAACCGATTATGATGAACAAAGCAATGTTGATTATGTTTTAGGGAAATGAAGCTACATATAAAGCAATTGCATGGATGGTGATAGCTAGTAGGGAATGAAGATTTACCGCTATTTATTTCAAAGTCAAATAGTATAATTTGAAATGTTGTGTTGTCTTATTGTAAGTTGTTATAATATATTGCATAGGTAACACACTAGAAGTAAAGAGGTTATTATTTTATTGCAAAGTCATTTTAAAATAAAACATGATGATGTTAGAGTATTATGGTAAGGGTAGTGAAATTTTATCATCTTGATGACACACAAGATGAAATGTGATTATTATTTATTGGCAAGGCTAGTAAAATAAATATTGTTGTATCATTGTGGGAATGTGGTTGAAAGTTGTCGAACTGTTAACATATAAGAATGCAACGCCTTCAAACTAAGTACAATTAGTCATTGGTAATAGGGAATGACTATTAATTGATTTTACTTTGTTTGAGGGGTGGTTTTAGCAACCTGTGAACTAATGGAAATTACAGGGAGTATTGGATCGGTATTTGTTGCTATTAGATTCGTGGGTAATATGGTTATCATGTATGGAAAGGGGTATTGTGTCTTTACGGTTCTTTGATAGCACATAGATGCATTGAAATTGGAATTTCGTAGGGTTAGTGTGATATAAGATGTGTTTGATGTTTAAATCTTACTTATGGTTAGTAGGCATTATCCTTGTAATTAGTTTTAATGGATGTATAATGAAGCCCTTACTCCCTTATTTCTTTAATGGATTTTTTGTATTTAATTCTTAATTTTTCACTTAGGTAAAATGGCTCATTTCCTAACAACGGGAACAACACAAAAGAGGCAGAGCCGAAGGATTAGGGTTTTACAGAGTTCTTGCGCTGCGTTGTTCTAGCAGTGGCCTCAACGGGGCTCATGTCTCATAAGGAGGGAGGGCCGACAAGCGACTCCTACAATCAAGCCACAACAAGCAAAAATGTTTCTGAGAGGTCTAAGAGGTCGACCTTTGAGCTACCACCAGACCTACGCTTGAAAATACTGGAAGAAGGCGCATTCAAGGACCGAGAAATGGAGATCGACCCAGAGAAAGGAGCTCTTCCCCCCACAACGTCAACTCCATGGATGCCTGGTAAGTGTATCCTATAGGCGCCACAAGCCCCAAAATATGTGATTAACTCACTACACATAGAAGAGAAAAAGAAATACATGAGAGATTATGGCTTGGTGGGAAAGTTCCTAGGGCTATGTCCCTCATAACGAGATCTGATCAAATGGATACAATACTGTTGGAAGCCAAAAGGTCACTATGAGTTACAACTGGGATCTAAGGGGTTTTTCACAATCATCTTCCACAACCTTGAGGATCATAACCGCATCTTCAATGGAGGGCCCTATTTTTTCAACTCGGCGGGCCTCCTCTTGCACTTCTGGACGAAGAAGTTCAGCCCTGAAAAGGAGGACTTTTCTCATGTTCCTGTATGGATAAGATTATAATCCGTCCCATAGGAATTTTGGCTAGAGGAGGTACTAGCTGGTATAGGCAATACCATCGACATCTATGTCAAGTCATCCAAGGCCACCAAGCAAAGGCTCTACACCTTTTATGCACGAATCTGTGTATACCTGAATATAACTAAGCCACTTCCCGGATCCATCATACTAGAATATCATGACGAGGACTGGACCCAAACCATCGACTATGAGCACATCCCATTCCGATGTCGGAGATGCCATGAGAATGGCCACCTCTTTAGAGAATGCCCCCTCAACACTGCTCACAAAGAAGGAAACCCAGACAACAGCAAGGACAAGGATGACTTCATTCAACGAACAAGGAAAATAAGACCAGGATGAAGGAAGCAACCAACCGAAGTAGGTAAAGATCCTTGAACTGGTAATAGATTTACAGCTTTACAAGACCAACCAGAAAACCCCACAAGACACATGCAACTAAATGAACCACCTTCGACTAATGGCTCTCACGCGGCCAAACAAGGGGAGGAAAGAACCCCACTGAGCAAGGGATCATATCTCATCCCCCCAAACACAACTCAGGAATCGCAGGAGCCTTTGGAAACAGAGGACGGAGACGCAGAAATGGAGTTGGAGAAGCCGGATTTAGCCGGAGTGGATTTGGTGCACCTCGAGCATGCCTATAGGCAACAAAAACTATACACAATACCCAGAGATCAATTATGAAAGGTTCATAAAGTCTTCCACAACTCCTCCACTGGATCCTTGACAAGGGCTAGCCAAGGGTTGGGAATACAAAGCAGTCAATCAAAAGGCATAAGTAAATCCTAGAAAGATGAAAAGAAAAGAGGAAGGAAATCCACCAACAAGCTTATTCAAGAAATTGGCCACTTCATGGTAAACTTAGGGAAAATCCACTTGATCTCAGACATCTTCCCTCCTCTCCCCACTCCCCTGTTATCATGAATATCATCTCATGGAATATCAGAGGCCTTAATGGGCGTAGCAAGCAAAAATTGCTATGAGACTTGATTTTAGTGGAAAAACCCGATATAGTTCTTCTGCAGGAAACAAAATGCACCTCAGAAGATGTGGATAAACTACTCCCCTACTATTGAAAGCATGGGGCAACTGTTTCACTAGGATCCATATGTACAGCAAGAGGACTGGCCATCCTTTGGAATACAAACTCAGTAATGTTAGAAAACTTCATCGCTAGAAGATGGTCTGTCACAACAGACTACAGACTCATTGGTTCTAATAAGCCGGGACACTTGACCAATGTATATGGCCTGGCCAGCATAAGGGAGAAACCCGCCTTCCTAAGGAATCTGAACTACTTATCCACTTTAAATCAGCACAAGAAATGGATTATTGGAGGAGATTTCAATATCATCCGCATCCTGGAAGAGAAGAGGAGAGGATCAAGACGACTCGATAGAGAAACCAACGAATTCAACAACCTCATAGATAACCTTCACCTCATTGACCTGGAAACTATCAACGACACTCACACCTGGATAAACAGAAGAACTGGCACACACCAAATTGCTTGCAATCTCGACTAGTTCCTCATCTTGGATTCTCTCATGCTGGAAGGCACAACTATGGAGGTTACCATCCTGAATCTCTCTGGCTCAGACCATTGGCCTATTCAGCTCTAGCTGGATATCCCAACCATGATGGGGAAAAAACCTTTCAGATATGATCATTTCTGGCTGGACCACCCCGATTTCTAGGCAAACATATAGAACTGGTGGAGGGAGGCAGAGGTCCCTCAAGGCTAAAAAATGTACAGATTCCAACAAAAATTAAAGAACCTTAAGCAATTTCTCAAGATTTGGAATAAGAACACCTTCAGTGATATCTTTGACTCTCAAAGGCAGTTATCAAAACACATGAGTGAAATTCAGAATCAGATCAGAACTCGGAGGCTAAAAAATGATTTAAAAGCCGAGGAAGAAATAGTAAATCAACAGTTGGCGGCTAGGAAAAGACAAGAAGATATCCTCTGGAAACAAAATCCGCGCATCCGATGGCTCAAGGAGGGAGAACACAACACCAAATTCTTCCATATAATGGTCATTCACAGGCGACACACCAACAAAATCACGAGCCTTATCTCTACAACTGGGGAGACCCTTCACTCACACGAAGACATGGAAGCGGCTTTGATCGGATACTATCAAAATCTCCTCACAGAACCTATTCTGGATAGACATGAGGCCATTTCCAAGGTCACTCAGCATGTGCCATCCCTTATTACAGGGGAGAAAAACTTGGCCCTGCTCCGACCTATTTCAATTGAGGAGGTAGATCAGGCACTCCAAGATACACCCAAATGCAAGGCTCCAAGACGTGATGGCTTCACCAACGATTTATTCCATCATTGTTGGCCGATGATCAAGGTCGAGGTGTGGGAAATTCTATAATATTCCAGAGCCACTGGACAGGTCCTCCAAGCATTAAATGCAACCTTCCTCGCCCTCATACCCAAAGAAGGGTAGGCCCATCACCCACAACAGTTTTGACCTATAGCTCTCTGTAATGTAATTTATAAACTCTTGATGAAGGTGATTGCTAGACGACTCAAACCTATCTTGCTAACAATCATTTCCCCAGAACAATCAGGCTACGTTGAAGGAAGAAAAATCATGGACAGCGTCTTCCTGGCTCATGAAGTGATTCTCTCTCTGCAGAAGACCAAAACTCCATGTATGATCCTCAAATTGGATCTCTCTAAATCCTTTGACAATATAAGCTAGGAATACATGCGGGCAATGCTCCTTGCCTTTGGATTTGATCAAACCTAGGTATCTTGGATTCTGAATCTAACCTCTTCGTCTTTCTTCTCCATTATTGTCAATGGTGTCCCATATCGACCTTTTTCTCCTTCAAGAGGAATCAGGAAGGGGGATCCCCTCTCCCCTTTTCTCTTTATCATTATGGCTGAAGGTCTGGGATGCTCCATCCATGCAATAGTTGAAGGAAACCTGATAATTGGCTTACCCTTGCATGGCATCTCCCCTCCCATCTCGCACAACCAATTTGTGGATGACTCGCTTCTAATGGGCACCCCAACTGTTCACGAAGCCAACGCTCTACTTGCCATTCTTCAAACCTTCTCAGATGCCTCAGGGCTAGAATGCAATAAGGAAAAATCCCAAATCTTTTTCTTCAATATGCCACCACTGATTCAGATCCACGCCACTGAAATCTTAGGTTTCAATAGAAGCTCCCTTCTGTCAAAATACCTTGTCATTCCTCTTATTGACAATGCCCTTCGAAACTCCTCGTGGGAACACCTTCTTTCCTCCTTTACCAAAAGGCTCTCCTCCTGGACCCTTAGAGTTTTAAATTTACCCAGTGGCCTTGTTCTCCTCTGGGACGTTCTTCAGGCCCTACCTATTTACTCCTTTTCAGCGCTGGCTGCACCAAGATTTGTTCTCTCAACCATCAAAAATCTACAGAGAAACTTCCTCTGGAAAGGCTTCAACTCAGGTACGAATATAGCATTGGTCAGCTAGGATAAATTATGCCGACCCAAAGACCAAGGTGGCTTACGGCTACGGGACCCCCTCATTATGAACAAAGTTCTGAGTGCCAAAACTTGGTGGCGGTGGCTCAAGCATCCCCAGGACCTCTCGGCCATATTCTGGAGGAACAAATATACACCAAATGTGGCAGAAAAAAACTTAATTTGATGGAATGGGGAAGGCCCTGGATCCCTAATATGGACAACGTCCAGGAAAAACAAACAGCTGGTTACCCGAAATGCTTTTTGGGAAATTCGAAATGGGGAAACGACTCTCTTCTGGTAGGATTCCTGGAAACAATGGCCGACTATAGACAACAACAACTGGTCAAGAGACATCTACCCACAAGCTACTTTGGCAGGTCTAATGAGAGTTGCTGACTACTGGTAGGACAATTCACCCGGAGACACTTGGCATAGCTGGCACCTAGACAAGGAACACATAAATCTTGGAGAGCATGTGGACTTGGCACCCTGGCACGAGGAGATGGACAAGAGGAAAATACCCAAAGTAGAAGGAGAAGATATTCTTCGCTGGGGACACCTGCCAAAGGGCACCTACATCACGCAGGAGGCTTACCAAATCATAACTCAGGTAGACCCTCCACCCACTAAGAGTGTTTGGCGCAAAATCTGGAGCCTTAAATAGTGGCCAAAAGTCACCCTATTTCTCTGGGTAGTCTCCCACTCTAGAATACTTACTTGGGATAACCTTTTGAAGAGAGGTTTTGTTGGGCCCTCAATCTGCCTGCTATGTGAAGGGGCAGAAGAAACCATGAATCATCTCCTCAATTCTTGTCCCTACACTGCCCAACTTTGGGATCAAGAAACACTCATCATGCGCAAGTCGGATCGACAAAGAGAGAGTGTAATTGATACTATTGCAAACTGGAGAGACCAGGATTTCCACTCCCCCATCCTCGATCGTATTTGGAAACTTATTCCAGGCTTCATCTTCTGGCAAACCTGGAAAGAACGGAACAAAAGGATCTTCTGAAACCTCTCACTATCCTGGCAATAGTGCTGGCATCAATGTCGTTGCAACATCCTGGAAACTATCACTCTTCAACAGTGGACTGAAGATAACATGGGCAAGATTTCTTTTGAATTTTTAATCCTCCAGCATTGGAAGCCTATTCCTTCTTGCCCTCCTCTACCTCTCTCTTCTCCCTCTGTCCCCTTTACAAGCCCCTCCTTTTGGTCTCCCCCCCCAACTGATTTCATACAACTTAACTTTGATGGAGCCTCTAAAGGAAATCCAGGAGCTGCAGGTTATCGGGTAGTATTCCGCAACCACTTAGGGAACATCATTTTAATCAATGCGGGATACCTGGGGCACTCCACAAACAACGCAACAGAGCTCTCGGGACTCATCTGTGGGTTGCAGTTGGCCATTGACCATAATTTCAATAATTTAGTAGTTGAGGGAGATTCACAGGTCGTCATCAATCTGCTACGCAGAATTCTAAATGGAGAAAACCTGGACAAAATCTCGCCTAGATGGAGGCTCTCACATGGCTTACAGATGATCACCAACCTCATGAAACCTACTCAGGGAATCATCCCTTCCCATGTTAGAAGGAAGGCGAATCAAGTTTCAGACGAGCTGACCAATATAGGCACTACTTGGACTGGTCCCATACTCCTCTGCAATTCTACTTCGGAACCAGAGCATCCCATTCTTCAGCAGTGCATCCGCAAAGATGGATTAATGGACACACCCCCGGATGGGGTGCTATTGCATCCCACGTGGCACGACGAGGAAGCGAGGTCTAGCCAACAAAGCACTGAGCCACGTGAAGGGCTCGTGCCTTCGGCCGCCACCCTATGAAAGCATTAAATTTCCATTAACCATGGTGCGGGGAACACTTAAACACTACTCCTCTCCCCTTTATGCTCATTCCATGGCTGTGTTCTGTTTGCTTCTAGTTTGTCCCTGCGCGGGCCTCAATTGGTATCTCTCTTAGCAGCCTCTGTCTGAGATCTCTGGAACCTGTAGGCTTAGTGTCTCTTTGATCTGGCTACAGTATTCCTATCGACCCCCCTGGTACCTGACTCCCCCTTGCCAGTTTAATATGTGTTTTATGCCTCAGCCTTGAGGGCGCCCACACAGAGGCTCCCCATGGAAAACTCGTCGACCCTCCATTTTTCCTCCAACCTCACTTTCATCCTGTTCTTCTCCCCTCATCCAGTCGGACCCAAATCCTTCTTCTCTCGTTTTGGTAGTTGCGCAATTGGATGGCATGGCTATCGTTCCCAGGCTGTTGACTCCCAACTTGAGCCACCTCTTAGAACATCCCTTGTTCAGAACTCCACCAGCACCAATTCCTACCTCTGTGGGGCTGACTATGGGGGAACCACCTCCAAGCAAGCCACGAAACACTGAATACCAGGCCCCGAACCCCTTCTCTGATACTCAACTCCAGGAAAGCCTGGTGATTATATTTGGCTTGGTCTTCGAACTCCGCCAGGGGGTGGAGGATCTCCAATTCCGTTTGCTCGTCGTGGATGGAAATATAGCAATATTACTCTAGCTCCTTACCTCTATGCAAGAAGCTATCCCCTCATACCTCGCTGGCGAGGCTATGATAGTGAACCCTGAGAGCAAAACTAATGATGGGAAGACCCTGGAGACGAACTTAGCAAGCGTGGAGAAACATGGAATCCAGCTTGCAGCGTGGAGAAACATGGAATCCTGGATATGGACATGGGACGGGAAGTGCAGCAGGATACCCAGCCAACTGTCAGGACCGAAGGAGGCATGGACTTGGTGAAGCGTTGGGATGACTAGGTGACATATGTCGAGGAGGAGCCATGGATACAGGTCGTCCATTACACATGGCTAGGCTACTTGCCAAATGTCTGAGGTATTTAGAACTTTTTCAGTCTCTTTGATAACTTTACTTTTAGTTGATGTCCAGTTAGTTTTGAACAGGTCATTTGATTCATCACACTTTTTATGTCTGACTTTCATACTGGCTGGACTGGTTTCCCCTCTATTGGGGCAGTCCAGTAACTACAACTAGCATTTTCTCTGTACTCTGTATCTTTTTTGGTCCAGGAAGACCCTTTATATTTAATACCACTAACTTACTTACAAAAAAAAAAATTGGCTCATTTCCTCAAAATGCATAGCAAGCTAACTAGGAGTTGAACTGGTTATATGAGTGGAATAGTCGTTAAATGATGCCTAACTTAAATGATATTGACCTTAACAAGTTACTAAACATATTTAGAAGAGTCGTATGAAGTTTCAATTGAAGTTGTGCCCATGTGGTTCTATCTTTTCTTCATCAGTTTCCTATTTCTCAATTGGCTTTTATTTTTATTGCGTATTGGGTTTTTCTGTGTTGCCCTTAATTCTGGCGGGCACCCTTATCCGACGGGTTCCTTCTGTAGGGTTCTTTTATTTTATTTCCTTAGGGTTGGGCTGTTAAACTTAGGGTTAATAAAGTTGTTGTTTATTTCTATGTTGAAGTTTAGGGTCGGGTTAATTTCAAGGTTAGTACTATAATTGGAATTGTCCAAACTCATCGTTGTATGATATCAGACTCTTTGACCTGATAAAGCTAGTCTCTCTCTATATAAGTCTACGTGTGTGATTATTTTCTGTGTAAAGAATCTAGTGTCGTACCAAGAGTCTCGGGCCCTTTAAAGGCAGGGTTTCCACTCTTGCGACACACCTCTAAGGTCGTATCAGTAGTCTCGGGCTCTTTAAATGCAGAGTTCCCACCACTGCGACCTCCTGACAGAGATTACTAGTTTCTGCTTGAGCAGTTGGCCAAGAGCCTATCTGACATTCTCTCTCTTCGAAGCAGAGAACTAAGATTAAATGCCCTGCTTTCCTGTGCAGAAATAGTAAAATCTACTACTATGGATTCTTCCATCTGTGTTCGTACTGTACATAAAACAATATGTCGTTTAATGCAAGCAATTACTTGTTGTGTGCCTTATGTCTTCTTGTTGTGATCATCGTGGTTGTGTCTTGTTAGTCGTCGGGTGGCGATGTAGAGTAAAGTGTGTCTGTTTCCTTTTTACATGCGCGCACACACCTTAAACAAAAAAAAATTGTACCTATTATCAGAGTTGTTGTCATAACGAGGAGGCTGTCACAATATGCAATGTATAATATTCAATTTCCATAAGGATGAGTGCATTGTCTTTTTCAAAAATAAATCGTGTAAAATCATCTTGAAACATGTCATTTTTCCATTTAAGTGATGAAAGTGAAAGAGCATCAAATCCGACTTGATAAGTGTTATGTTTGGAATTAGTTTCACCAAATTTAGGCATATCAAAAAGATTGGATTGTGATGGAAAAGAGTAAGATACTGTGGGTAAAGTATCAAGTCCACTAGAATCTAAGAAGAGATCAAGATATAAAGAGTAAAAGGAATCAGAAATAAGCACATGAAAAGAATCTCTTGAGCTATGATATTTAACAATGGTATTCTCAAGACATTCCTCTTCATTTTCATTAAAACTTTCACTCAATTTTGTCRATAAATTCTTCAAYATAATATGATCATYTAAATTTGCCTCYAGTACGATAGATATTTCAAAACTTTCATGATGGAAACTTGTYGAAAAKCCTTTTGAAGATGAATCATCATTGATTAGCAAAGTCTGAAATTCTTCACATAAGTGATTGTAATCATAGATTTCAAAAGCATCTGAAAATTCATCTACAAACTGARACCAATCAAAAGTGTGATATGCTGGAAAARACTCAAKCCAATGYTTAATTCGACCCYTGAAAGTAAAAGCAAAACAATCTGCACTAAACCTTTAAATCATAAATATCATGCTTGATGCATTTACACCAAAACTTGTTAATATGGYCTTTTGTAGATACATTTCCCCTACCATCAAAGGTGAGTTTGGACAAGCAAAATACTGTSTCATTGGGAATATCAAGTAATTAGAAGTGGAAATCATGTTCCAACACAGTGATTTGGGGAGCCATGGAAAATTAAATAAATTTGAAGCAAAGACTCCTACAAGGCTAGCTTGTCAGTCTAGCCTGCCTTCTAGTGCATTTGTTGACGGGTGAAAGTGACCRTCCATCAAYTGGAAGAGWGAGTCCAGTCCARGGTTGTCTAAATAACCCAAGWCATTTGGTGTARCKCRTTTTGACGGGTTTAATGGCTYCGTTAGCCAATCTAATAATCCCAAAAGAAATAAATAAAAGAGAGAAATAACTAACTAATTACTAAACACACTATATATATGTACATATATTCAAATRTAACTATAGTAGTTGTATTTAAGCARAAKATATACAAGTCTCATTTATTTACATGATTTACAAGATGSAAGTTTTAATCAAAACTTACRAAAATCAATGTGAAAAATGATTRCTTCTAGGAAGCAGAYAAGGAAAGCATATAAAWATATTTATTGTTTTTATTTTTTAAATTTAAAGAATCTTGCAAARACGTTAATCAAACATGAACATGTGGATAGTCAAAGYTGAACCATACATTCTAGWTTCAATTATATGTAAATGACAAAAAAATACAAAGAATCTATCATGYYAGTGAATTAGTGAGGTGTATCCAAGCATCTGCATGAGTGGTGAACATCCAATTGYCATGTCCAASAGAGAAATCTACAATGAAMCTTATGAMTCTTMTAAATAAATTCAGAACATGTATTGKCATCTTAGGTTTTAATGAGAGAAAAGGAAACACAAACATAAACCTGTGATCTCATAATTATACATGATTACAACAAGATAAATCTGGAAGCAATCTATGCATTTTGTCATTCAATTTCAAACTCAAAGATAAATCCCATTATTTAAAGTGAAGATATAATCAGAGTATTTATATTTTTATTGAAGCAAATGATAGATGGTATTTATAATATAAACCTCCTACACATCACAGATCATTTAGTCTAAAGATATCAGACCTGCACATGTAACAGGATTAAAAAAAAACATAAATAACAACATTATAAACAAAAGGCTAAAGCCAAAATGCATATATGTCATTCTATTAAGTTCTTTAAATCGCTTGTCCATTATGTAGTCCTGGAAGAATTTATTTGGATAATAGACTTTAAAGATCCGAGAAATTAATACATAAATGATAATAATTAACCATGTATTGATAAAAAAGACTAAATCTATTTCAATCAATTCATAATTAATTATTCAAAGAATATGAATATATTATATGAAAATAAAACCATTTTACTCACAGGACAAAAGCAATTAAGAAACCTGGAATTCCATATCCTTCTTTGAAAATACTCGTCCATTCTCCCAAAGATTCCAGCCATCCATTACTCCATTTGAAAAGAAATAAAAAGTTTACAAAAGCAATAATATACAAAAGAGAAAGGATTAGAATCCTCCTCTCCAATTCTTTGATCTCTATGGGTCTCATCTTTCTCATTTATTTATAAAATGAATGAACAGTCTCGGCGTCAGTATTAATTTTTTCCACCTAAAATTGGCCTCTACAAGAGACCCAAATCTCTCTCAAATCATGCATTTGTTTGGGAAAATATCTATCCGGAAGGTAAATGGGTCCATTTGGGTTCTGAGTTTTCAACCATTTCTTCAAATTTCTCACGGTTTCGCTGCAATGAGTTCTGCAAAATCGTCTGTCTAATCTTGACGCCTTTCCAAATTTTATCTGTTGTTGCTCATAAAATTATTTGTAGAAAACCAAAATTATTTTTGGATCAATCATCTTGAACGTATTTACAGAGTAAAATCAATCCATGATCATATCCATATCAAATATTTGACAATAGAAACCTCTGAAACAAAAAAAAACCTAAATTAATAACCTAAAAAATGTGAATAAAACAAAATCTAGAAAAATAAAAAATGAATTTAAACTAACTATAACTTATAAACAAACATTGTTTATAAATTGTTTTCAAATATGATCTAGAAGCTTCAAGTTAATGGAGAAAAAACATTAATTTTGGTTTTTTACAAAATCAAACAAATGATAGATAGTTCTTTGATTATTATTATTTTGAAATGAGATGGAAAATAAAAAACGAATTTAATTATTTAATATCACCAAATGCTTTTATGAAAATGAGAAACCAACCAAGATATTATTTGATGAAGTATTGAACACATTATTCAAAATAGTCAAACTTTCTAATGAGAAAAAGAATGAACACATAATCATAATTTAAACGAAAGTAAACATTTAATAAAAATTAACGTTTTTTGTTTAAATTGAGATTTTTATGCTCGTTTCTAACTTTTGACATATAATCTTGTAATGAATATATCATACTATAGTGAATGTATTAATTTTGACTCAAAAAAGGCCACTGTATGAAACTATTTGAAAAGGTTGATTCCGTAGCTCATTATAATTATCAAGATTCTAACGGGGCCCCTTTAAATTTTGTAAAAAAATTAAGGGGAGTTGTTGGGGCCCAACAGGTCCATAGTTGGATTATTTTCTCCAATATATTTCCAACGACTATTTGTTTAATCAATTCCAACAACTGAGCCAAATGTTATTCTCTTATTAATTTTTTGGTGTTTTCCCCCTTTTGGAGAGGTCTCTCAAGATGACATGGCATCCAAGTGGACCCTTACATGTGTGTGGGATGAAGTGGAAAATGGCATAGTGCTAACATGGAACTGACATGGTAGTTAACTTGGACACATACACACTAAAGTACCAACATAACGATATTACTCAACGAACTCAAGAACTTATGGGGGTCAAGTGGTCTTATATGGGCCCATCGACTATTGGCTCTCCCACACATGACAGTAGTTATATTTTCCTAGTATCCCATATCTAGGGAATTGAGCTCCCTCGTGATCTTACTTTCAAAGATCAATGGCTCTCTCAGACTCTATATCCTAAGGTCAACATTTAAGGCACTGAAGTGGGGTACAATTGACACTTGCAACACATGTCACTTTATCCCCATAACACGTGGCTAAAAAAATGATACATGTGGCACAAAAATGACATTAGCATTCCTTCAACATGACACATGATGTGGCATTGGTCAATTGTCACACTTTTCTTCTTGCTAATATTTCTATCTAGCATGACATCCATGTTGCATCAACCCATTTTCCCTGCGACTCTTCTACATTAAACATTTCTCTCCAATATCCCGATATATGATATCAACCCACTAGATATCGACGCATTGATATATCATGACCCCCTAGGTAACTCGTTCCATTCTACCCTTGAGCACTTGACATTCGATAATCGATAGTCTTGTTGGAACCCTAGAAACATGGCACAATCTCAACTTGCCACATGTCTTGATATGTGATACAATGTTCTCTTGGCGCATCATCATCTTCATAGAGATCCTCCACTCCTGTGATACCACCTATTCACTTATCATTTCCTTTCTTTCAAAATCATGACATCACCTCAACATCATCCACACATGCTTCATATGTTTGTAGTCCAAAAGGCTTGGAACCCTATCGATCGAACCATGCACTATCGGGTATCGGGTTATTAGAAATTTTCAAGGGAAAAATATTGGATAACTTATGGGGGTCTAGGGATCTGATATGGACCCACTGACCCACCGACTATCGATACCATCGGCCAAAATTCCATTTCACACATGGTTTTGCAATGTTCTATGGCACTTCTATGCTTCACGCACAGGTAACAAGAAATCTCCTTTTGATTATAAATAGTTTATTTGACCTTCCTCACATGCATGTAGGATAAATTAAAAGAACACTCATTTCATATCTAAGGTGGGGATTCATGCAGAGGTGAGGTTGATGGTCATTGAGCCTCGATCTTCTACTTGGAAAACTCTAGATTCAGAGGATTTGATTGCAAACGAGGATATATCTAATATATCAGGGGCATGGAGGATCATCTTGGATCTATCCCCCATGGTTGAAAATAGAGTTTAAACAAGAAAAATTTCCCTTGGACGCTTCCCAAGCCATTAATTTCAATTTTACCTACAAAACGTTTTCCCTATTATGTAGCAGACCCCTTTTAAGGCCCGATGTTGTAACCAAAATCTATGTTTGAATGATTCCTTTGATGATATTGATCATTTCAAAATGTAAAGCATAAATATTAAAATTTGAACTAATCAAAGAATGAATATGCAATGTAGAATATTCAATTTCCATAAGGATGAGTGCATTGTCTTTTTCAAAAATAAATCATGTAAAATCATCCTGCAACATGTCATTTTTCCATTCAAGTGATGAAAGTGAAAGAGAATCAAATCCGACTTGATAAGTGTTATGTTTGGAATTAGTTTCACCAAATTTCGACATATCGAAAATATTGGATTGTGATGGAAAAGAGTAAGATACTATGCGTAAAGTATCAAGTCCACCAGAATCTAAGAAGAGATCAAGATATAAAGAGTAAAATGAATCAGAAATAAGCACATGAAAATAATCTCTTGAGCTATGATATTTAACAATGGTATTCTCAAGACATTCCTCTTCATTTTCATTAAAACTTTCACTCCATTTTGGTGATAAATTCTTCAACATAATATTATCATTTAAATTTCCCTCGAGTACGATAGATATTTCAAAACTTTCATGATGGAAACTTGTCGAAAATCCTTTTGAAGATGAATCATCATTGATTAGCAAAGTTTGAAATTCTTCACATAAGTGATTGTAATCATAGATTTCAAAAGAATCTAAAAATTCATCTTCAAACTGAAACCAATCAAAAGTGTGATATGCTGGAAAAGACTCAAACCAATGTTTAATTTGACCCCTGAAAGTAAAAGAAAAACAATCTGCACTAAACCTTTAAATCATAAATATCATGCTTGATGCATTTACACCAAAACTTGTTAATATGGTATTTTGTAGATACATTCCCCCTACCATCAAAGGTGATTTTGGACAAGCGAAATACTGTCTCGTTGGGAATATCA
>JZKD02S1491836.1:92901-103720 GCA_000966675.3 Picea glauca
TTAGCTTTCATTGAATCCATCTTAGTATCCAACTTAGCTTCCATTGAATCCATCTTATTTTGTAGTTCATTTATGTCCCTACGCATTTCTTCACCTTCATAAAGAGTCCAAGTAGAATTTTCTAGAGGCTTATTTGGTGTAGAAGTTCCCTTTTTGGGTGGCATGTTGTCCAAGTATCACTTTTGAACCTTGATTTTGAGGTGGTTCTGCTAAACAATATTTCTTCTGTTATATCTCCCAAGTTTTGGCCCTTCTGGGTATGAAACTTTCTTTTATGTATTTCTATGATATTTCTTCTCTGCAATGCCACATGTCTGATCAAAATTGGATGTGCCAAGTGGAATTTACGGTAACTTCCCCACAACTTGTCGATTTTTGGCCTTTCGAGGAGATCTCACTTGTATAGTGTGCCCCGCACAAAATAGTTGATATAAAATTCTGAAACTCACACTCAAAATACTACAGAATATCCACAATCCAATGCAACCAGTCCGATGCAATTTGGATACTCTAGGAAGAATTTATGATTGTTTTACCTGGAACACCTTCTTGAGACTAGTCAGATACCCTGTCTTACACAGGGTGTATCTACAAATTTAAGATGACCCAGAAGCTAAAATTTTTACCATAGATACCTTACTAATTTCTGTAAATATCCTCTAGAGATCAGTGTCTAAAATGGTACAGAAATGTTTTTATAGAGAAAATTCCGCAATGACTCAATTTAGGACGATTCCAGAACCCTATCTTGTACAGGTTGTATCTCCAAAAGTGTAAGGCCTCAGGAGATGAATTTTGAACCCAATGTATCATGATCCATCTAATAAATATCCACCAAGTCGTTCCTTTTGAAATGTTGTAGAAAACAAGTTATAGCGAAAATGCCAAGGTGTCTCAGATGTAGCAACAAAACCCCAAGACCTTAAGCTCTGATACCATATGTTAAGAACCAAATATCAATATAGCATAGAAAATCCTCAGAAAAAGTACTCAACGCCTTGAAAAAGAGATAATTTCATATAATAATCCTCTTCGAGGGGGAAACCTCCTTTTACCCAACTTAAATGTTCAAGTACAAGATGATTCAAAATGAAAATGTCTCCTTGGTATATATAGGAGACTACGAGGTATAACTACAACTAATGGCCTAAAGCCGACATAAATAAAATAACATTACTAATGTAATATGCCCCAATTAAGGGGTAATGATCCAATATTAGGGCTTAACAATGTGCAATTAGCACCCAGAATTCCATGATTTACAAATTAGCAAACAAACCTCACTTCATCTTGTATGCTTTCGCTTTCTATTTACTTGGTCCTTTTTCTCAATGTCTCATGATTTTATATACATAACCTGATGTTCATAAATATACAAATTACCCTCTCGCCAATGTGCTTCCGTTGTTCGTCTACGCACAAACAACAACATAAATTTCACAACATACAAATTGATGGTTGATATTTGTCACTGAGATGCAATATGACCATCAACGCTTCACATCTCCTGGGTATATCTTCTGCCCTTTTTCTTTTGTAACCTGCTCGACCGATTTCCATACTTAGGTTTTTCTTGGAATCAGTTTTGTGGGTTGGCGGGTGCAAGAAATGTACAATGCTTCATCACAATTCTCCATCACCACTTCCTTCGTACTTGTTTCCAAATATGTAGTAATGAAGCTTTAATGCTAGTAGTTCATCCTGCATGAACCATTAACATCATCATTAATGTTCGAAAATTCAGAGAAGATTTGTCATTACTACGAATTAAACTAAGATTTGCGCAGAAGGATGTTATCCTTTCCAAGTATTCATTTCAAACATGATGCAATCTGTTTTTGTGCTCCACTGGGTTGGCACCTTTAAGAAATTTCTAATTCTTAATATCTCTTCATTGTCACCACGACCTTCGCACTTTTTTATAATTATGCCATTAGTGAGTTGTAATGGTGACAACTCATTCTTCGCAACCTTGGAGATTGTCATTAGTCATCAAAAGTATCGAGGAGATATTCTATTGATACACATTAAACCATAATTTGTGGAGGGTTATATTATCCCTCCCTGATTTTCATTTCAAAACATCGTCTCGAGTAAATGGAAATTTTCGTTAGCTTGTGGCAACAGTTTTGTCCAGATACAGTAAACACATTCGGGCATAATGGCTAGAGGTTTCACTATTCCAAGGCATATTCTTACTGCTCATCTCCCTCCACCCAGAAGAATAAAAGGAGATGGTCCCTTGGTACACCGAGAGATATATTTCAAGCCAAATAATTCCAAGGCAACCCTACCTGCTTAGAGAACTTGCCCAGTTGCATTCATGGCCAGAGCAGAGGTTGATGTCATGGATTCTGAGATGGAAGAAGATGATTTGATGGCCAATGATATGACAATGGATGGTGGAAATGCAGAGACTCTTCCCACTCCTTCTCCCAAATTGAAATCAACCATAACAAGCATAAATTCTCGTCTCAGTGATGGCGGTCCTGACAACACCAAAAGGATTTTCAGAAAATAAACCGACGTTGAACACAATAACCACTTTGCAGTGCGAAATTAGGAATTCCAGAGTTCCAAATTAGTCTGTTCTGGGAGGAAGAGTTTCACTGTAAAAAAATGATATATTGATGGTCCCAGAGATATATTTCAAGCCAAAAAATTATTCACTTGCGGGACTATTGTCCTGTTATCTGGATATACAATTAACATCTTCGGGAATCAATTTCATAACTCTCACTGCTGCAAGGATGTTTTGTACTAGTTATCTCCTTTCACCCAGAATGGATTAATTTGGGCCTCTAAAATTGCACATGCAACCTATCTCCCTGAATTCTTTTTGACTATGCAAAGGCGGTTTCAGTTAAGGGTTATTCCATTTTCCCTGCAACTTTTTTCATCTTCTTCCTCACGGGAAGCTTCTGAAAACTATAAATTTCACCATAGGATGATTCATCAAGAAGAAAACTGCAAGGATGTTTCATACTACGGATCTCGTGCCTGTGTTTGTGGCAGATACATTCAATGTTTTGGCCTGAAGAACTGGGTTCAATTTCTAAGGATATATATGTACAATAATCGATTTTTTCTTATTTTTTTAAATGGATTTGCTATTAAAAACAATTCCCTTGAATTCTTCATTGTTGCTTCTTTTTTGGATTTAACGCTTGTTCTCATTGGCATGGTTCAGTGTTGTCGTAGTTCTTGGATATTGTGTTTACTTAGGTTATTTTTTCTAATATGGAACATGTAACAATTATATGACAATGTACTATGTCAATCCACCAACCTTTTGTGCAAACAAAAAATGAATTAGATAGACTTTAAAACCAACATTCAATTCTATTCGTAATGCAGATAGAACATAGCAATACCAATGTACAATCTTGTAGAAAAATCGTCATTCTTGTTTCTAGACATGAAGCTATTAATTTTTAATGCTAACAACCCATAATGAAAGAAGTTTAATACTTAAGTTAATATGTTACAGCCATATAAGAATGTATCCAAAAAATAGTTACACCCACACATTCCAATAAAATCTAATCTTCAACAAAGCATTTGTTGGCAATTAGTAGAAAATGAAGTTTAATAGTTAAGTTAATATGTTACATACATGGAAGAATGTATCAAGAACATACTTACACAGACAGGTTGCAATAAAATCTAATCTTCAACAATGCATTTGTTGACAATTAGTACAAAATGATGGTTTTGCAGCAATGGGGCTTCCTTGAAACCAATTCGCGCTTACAAAAAATTCCCTCCGCCTTTCTATTTTCCCACTCTTTTATTCCCTATAGTTTCTCTTCCTAGTTACTTAATCATTTTTTTTCGAAAATGCCTTGCTGCGCATCTTACCGGATTCACGTGTTTCCAATGAGCGCTTCCCCTCTCTTTAAATTGGCCCTCTATTGTTCTGTGTCCTACAAGTAGCACCCAAAGTTCCTCCATATACAAATTAATAGGAGGACTTGCGCGTTGGTTGGATCAACATTGCATTTATACTTTTTCATGACCTCCAAACAACATTCAAACCTCTATGATATGGTAATTGACACATGATGTACAGGGCTGGTAGGATCAAGATTGTCGTTGTTTACGGATGGAAAAGTGATAAAACGATCCATACTACATTTTTGCCACATATGTTATATTAAATGGCAAATCATTTCCTCTATAGTTCTATTCCCTACAAACAACACCCATAGTTCCGCACTATACAAATTGACAGTCAAACTTGCAGGCTGGTAGGCTAATAAAATTCCTCGGAGTTCCGAGATAGACAAATTAATAGACCAAGACACTTCTCCGACCGCGAATTCCTGGTAGGCAGGCTCTAGATTGGATTTCTATTGTTCCATGGCCTGCGAACAGTAGCGTCACTTCCGCGATATACAAATTTACAACTGGACTCAGATCATACCCTCTTCTGTATTATTCTCCATCTATCATGCCCTCTTCTGTGGTATATATTTTGCACTAAAAACTTCCGAGAAATACAATTTAACCATTGGGTCCTCATGTCTTCTGTGGAACTATTGTCACCCCATTTTGAAGCTCGTATGTCTGCTTTCCATTCTTCTCCATTTCTTCAAATTTGTTTGGTGGATCGTCAGTTTGGTGGGTTGAAGAAATATTCAGTTCCTAGTTGCTAATTCATGTGCCCACGCCCCTTTGCAAATAGAAATTAGCAATTATATATATGATCTTATTTCTAGGCATGCAATTAGTAAGTGCTAACTTCAAACATCATGGAATGTCATTTTCACATCGTTGGGTTGGTCCCTTCACAAAAATTTCAATTCTCTCTTCCGAGAACGAGTCCGCTCGACCGTTTCCCTATTCCATACTTAACAAATTTTCCAAAATTCCACAAATATACAAACCAGCCGCTGAACTTCTCCATCACGATCTCTTTCATTTTACACGTTTTGCAATCAAAAATTCTGATACATAAAATTTGACCATGGAACACTCACCTCTCCTGAGTATCCTTGTAACCCTTTTTTGAATCCCTTCCGACTGCTTTTCAAACCTTTCCATTCTTTCTTTGCTCTCCCCCATCTCCATCACTTTCTCACTTGTCTAAAATAAAAGAAAAAAATAATTTTTTTCTACATATACATATCTTGTTTATAAATATGCAATCACTGACATTTAATTGTAACATCTCATCATGTAGGAACCATATAGATTTCCATTGATGCGTGAAAGGCTTGAGGAGATCTCATATTAATGCACATTAAACCAAGATTTGTGGGGGGTTATATTATCCCTTCCGAGTGTTGATTTGAAAATCATGAAATGTTGTTTGCACGTTGTGGCCTTGGCACGTTCACGAAACCTCCAATCGTTAATTTCTCTTCACTGTACCCGCCACCTTCACATTTCTAAATATTGAATAAGTAAGATTTATTGCTAATATTTCATCATGCGCCACCCATACAGATTACCATTAATTAGCAAAAGGCTCAAGGAGCTTTCCCATTCATAAGCATTTAACCAATATTTAGTGGAGAGTTACATTATCGGCTCTAACTATTCATTTCAACCATCATCTGGAGAAAACCAACGTTCGCATAAACCTATGGCATCATCTCGACAACATTTCTATGGAGATATAGTGAATATCTTCAGGTGCGAGGACCAGAACTTCCAATGGTCCCGTGCATATTCTTATTACTCAACCTCTGCTGCAAAGACCCAAATAATTTGGACCTCTGGGATTTCTCATGAAGGATGTTTCCCAGAGGTTTTTGACTGCAAGGAAACGGTCTCTTGGTGCACTGATAAAGTTATTTCAGACAAAATAATTATTCCACTACAAGACCACTCTTATATTTCTTTGTCACCTTAGGTCTTCCGCCAGATGTTAATATTGTCGGAGCCAACATTGACGTTCAAAGGATAATATTCCAAACAGTTCCTAGCAAAGCATAATAATGGGTTGGACCTCTTGCCCAATTTATTGGAAAACCCACTTCTAGTTCTTTAACATATTACAATCTTGTAGGTTAGTTCATTTAGAAGTCCATTTCGTGAAATTGTCTAGTTGTTTACAAGAATAAAGGGACAGGAGTCGACAACAACTATTTCCCGGATGGATATTTATATTTTGTATTTCACAATCAACGAACAAGCCATTTTTTATTGGGGAAAGTTAATTTCCCATGAAATTTGTTCCCAATTGTCAAGCTTCAAAAGCGAAAATAAATTTTATATGTCGTCCTATTTAGTTTTTGCGATAGCACATTCCTGTCGGTTTCCACAACTGTCTCTCTCCAAGAATGTCAACTGCGAATTCCACCCAGTAACCTTTTGATACCAGGCCTTGTGGAAGCACAAAGCTTCCCATTATTTCTATGAAGTTTTTAATGACTTTGTGTCTATTTTTAAAGTTTTTTTTTTAGGAAAAGATGCTCCCCACATATATGAACATGCAACTAGTTTTTTGGATAGGAGGGGGGAACTCTAACTTTTGGATAATTACACTTTCATAAGAATTTTTGGCTCCACGAAAATACCTTTTCTCCTTCCATGTCACATTACAGATAGAATGTTTGTTGCAGAAGTAGCATGGCAATACAATTACTGGTTGCATCTATTGTAAAAGAAGAAAAAAAATAGTTCATTCCTCTTCCTTGAAAAACATCAAGAAAATTGATGAATTCACAACGCATTCTAGCATCTCCAACCTGAGATATGCTAAAATCATAAGAGGGTTCGACCCCTATAATATTTTTCGACAACATTTACAAACACTTGGCATTGGCGATTGTTTTGTAAAAAAACACCTGCTAGAAAACAAATATAGTGGCAGAAACACTAATGCCTTTGATGTTGACGACATCAATAGAGTGCAAAGATGCACTAAATTGTGCACGCAATAAGGGAAAGGCCTCGGTGACAAGAGTGTTCAATCGAAAAATAGCACTCCAAAAAGTATGACATCCCGGAGCATCGCTCCAACGACGCACCACAACAACAAAGAAACTCAAAGTTCTTCAAATAGAGGAGGCGATAAAAACCCTCCTCACTGTAAAATTGATAGTTATCACAAGCTTCCAGTAGAGAAGAAGAGAAAACAATGCGGGTCACACGGAAGAGCTGAAAATTCAGAGTGAGAACATGAAAGTTGACACTGATCTGGATATCATGCTCTTCTTTCTTGATCAGCCCGAAGATGCCATCCAGCATAGCCATCCAATGGACATGTCTATTACCGAATTGTTTTTACGAAGATGAATCCTTCGTGTTCTAGAGCACTGTTTTTGATAGCCAGTCTAAAAAATTGATAATTGAGAAAAAGGATGCTAAAAATAAGAAAGGGAAATTTCGTTCAGAGGTTTCCCTTACCAACATGTGGCCGTCCCAAATCTGTTGACTTCACACTGTGAGCGGAGAACCACTTCATGATTCCATTGGAGGCATCAAGACCGAGAATGCCAGACTGCAAGATCGGGTCAAGGAATTGTAAAGGGATTTCATTCCTATTCCATTGCTTGTCAATCCTTTGGCAATAGCCATGCCTGCCACCCCTGCAGCCAATGCAAAAGCATCCTCCACCCTCCTGGCATCTTGTAGAGGATATGTGGAGAATAATATCAAGAAAAGAATGGCACTAGTTACTGAGGCATGGAAAACACCACAAACCATCACTTCCCTTGGAACTAAGTCACATATTTTTCTCGAACATTTGTAGGCAGAGTTAAAAGATTAAGAACATTTCTTTTTAAAAATGGTCCTTCCTTTTGGCACCATTGTCAAAAATATGACAGAAACAAAAAGAAGAGAACAAGATTTTCCATCCAAAAACCAGATTGGTTAATTGAATGCATGTTGGAAAGAAAGAGTGAAGAACCTGCATCTCATTGTTCAGTCATGTGAACAATCCATATCGAATAAAGATAAATTATTCACAAGGCTGTCAAGAATAGAATTAGATGGAAAGACTAACGACTTCCAAGACTCTGACTTAATCACAAAATTCTTTCCCTTAACTAGACAAGAGTTTGATAATCAGGTTGCTATGATTAAGACCTTGTCTCTAGAATTTTTTTACAACATCCTTCACTTTGATCAAGCTCACGTCGATGACTAGCTAGTCAAATATTCAGTATAGAATGATGAAATTCATCTGGCTCTATGTAATCTTTCTATCGACTTCCGGGAATTAGAAAACGATCTTTTCAACATAAAAATCTGGAATGAGATCAACGTCTCCCCAATAAGAAGCTACATTCAAGAATGGCTCTAAAGACAATTGAAGCGGGCCATCGACGAAAGGAAACATGTAGTTGCCAAGATTCCAACAACCATCGACGACATCATTGAAACCACAACCATTGGAAACATCAAAGAAATGACAACCGCAAGAAAATAGCCAAAGGGATCATATTTACCCTCACTGTAAGTCTATTGATTGCATCCTACTTTGTTTATCAACCCAGTTATTCCACTTTCTTAAATAGAGATGTGTAGGCAAACACTTATACATTTCAATTTATGTTTTTTGCAGGTATTTCACTCTATCTTCTTTCTACAGTCCTGTTTCTTGTACATATTTATCTAATGGTCCATGGGAGCCCCAATCCCAATCTACATGACAAACACATTGGAATTTCGATTAACATGTAACAGACTTTAATTTTTTTGTATATTTCAAAATTTCCAGTAGTATATAACAAACTTTTATTTTTTGACATAGTTCAAATAAAACTATTTTCTTATCTCCTTTTAAATTTATGTCTTCATACATTTTTATCTTTCACTAGTTTGTATGACAAATGCATTTAAATTTTTATATGTAATAGACTTTTATTTTTTTATATATTTCAAAATAAATGGTGCTCTACATGCCAAATGTCATTTAGTTATGTGCCATGTTGACAAATGCATTTAAATTTTTATATATAACATACTTTTATTTTTTTATATATTTCAAAATAAATGGTACTCTACATGACAAGCGTCATTTACTTATACCCCATTCCGTGATATACATGTTGCATACAACATTTTCATCATATACATTTCAAAATTTCCAGTAGTATTTAACAAACTTTTATTTTTTTACATATTTCAAATAAAATTGTTTTCGTATCTCCTTTTAAATTTATGTCTTCATACATTTTTATCTTTCACTAGTCCATATGGAAAATGCATTTAAATTTCCAATTTTTTTCTTCCACTGTCAACAAATTTGTATTATGTTATATACTTTCCAAAAATAAATGGTGCTCTACATGCCAAGTGTCATTTACTTTTGCCCCATGTTCTGTGATATACATCTTGCACACAACATTTCCGTCATTTACAATTCGACCCCATTTTCCACAATTTGCTTTCTAACCTTGTTGACAGAGACTACACTGCCATGTAGCCTTGTTTATTCTTGGAATGTTCAAGTTTTATTAATTCAAATTAAAAAAAATTCAAAATGTGAAGTAGTAAATCTTTCGAACTATAATTTTAGTTATACAAACTCTACTTTAAAAGTGTTATAAAATTTAAATCAAGTAGCGAGTGTAAACACTTAAATGCTATTTATATCCGAATTTATTATAATGTACCGTGTACTCTAACTCATATATCATGGAACAATATTATTATTATTTTATATGGTCTGAGTTTTCAGGAAACTACGCAATCTTATTCTAATGAAATGGATATATAATCATTATATTGAATTTATAATTAACACCTTAAATACTAAATAAAAAATTAATCATACCCATTCGTGATTGGTTTTTGTACATCCAAACATAGTACATATAATTATATTAAATGTGTCATATTCAAATTTAGAGTTGTCCATGTTTCTCTCAATTAAATGGACTTTATACAAATTTTTGGAAAAGATAATACTTTTTAACCAATTATTTAGAATCAAGAGTCTATATTTATTTAAAGCTATGAACAAAGAAGTAGATTGAATTTTATTATAGTTTTTTTAATATAATACTTTAAAGTAAATTATTAACAAATTCTAAATATCGTACACATAAACACAATGGAATAAACAATAATTAGGAATGCAACATGCCATTACAATATAATTAAATATAACAATTTTATATTATTGAATATTGACAAATTACAAGAACCTCTTAAAGTAACTGTTGGAGTTACTTGTTACTTCACACACATATAGGATTTATTTTTCCTAAGATTTTTATTTGTTTATTAGTCATAATTAGTCATTATCCAGTCTACTATATTTTAGGAGAGAATATTCCACTTGCATAATATTCTCTTTCAGTTCATACTTCAGTTTGACTAGTTGAGTTGAGTTTAGATGTTGCATTGTGATCATCACCATGCTAATTCGACCTTGCCTTGGTATCATCACCAGAGTGTCACATTAGCCTTGATTCCCTCATTTAACTCCTCACTACTCTATGTTCAGTCAGTTAACTGAAGACTAGTTGACTAGTTAACTCAATTAGGTGGCAGTTCACTCCCGTAACTACCTAAGAGACTAGAATAGGTGGAAGTTCACTCCTGTAACTGCTGGTGTGTGTCCAAATCACTCTAGACCACCACTTTGGTGACTTACTTCACCTCAAGTTGAACTCATTGAGTTATACAAAGTATATCATGTGTAAATTATTCATTATTCACAATGGTTAATGATAATTCTTCCATTGTTTCTCTCCTTCTTCTTCTTTCTCCAATTTCCTCTACAAATGTGTGTATTATTGTTTATCTAGATCTATTCCATGCAGGTTCAACACATTTACATGGTATTAGAGCTGGCGGACTACTATGAAAAAGCTACACCAATTTTTTTTGCATGTACAAAAGATTGAAGACA
>JZKD02S1491836.1:109708-120929 GCA_000966675.3 Picea glauca
TTAGTGATGATCTGATTATGGCAGCATAAGTAAAAGGTTGATGATGTTGAGTACATAGTTCCTTATGAGGATAAAGAAGGAGGATTATTGAAATGTTGACCCTAGATGTGGCAGAGGAAGTGTTGGGATACTTCTAGATGACCAATGGGTTAGGTTGACATCCAGAGCTGGATGGTATCCATATAAGCTATGGCTTGGTATACTTAAAATCGTAGAGAGGGGGAATCTATAAAAGTATTCCCTTGATCAAAAGGTCTACTGATCAAGACCATTCAGAAGCTTCATAAGCCATCTTGTTTCCTTGGGCATTGTTGAAATTTACCATATGGTATTTATGGGTTGTTGAATAAGGTTATACTAGTTGAGGCAAACCAAAATTCCTTTTTACTGGTTGTTTTCATGTAGAAAGGGAGACATATTTATGACTATGTTTGTTAAACTTCCATGTGGATATCATGTGAATGACTGCGAGCTCTCAACAGAGAGAGAAACTCAATGATAAGTATTTCTATGAGACTTATCATAATAATGATTAGAGTCTCCCTGGGAGAAGGATCTGGAATTCTGATATGTCCATGTGCATGAATGACATGGAAAAGGTGCAAGCAATGAGCTTGCATAATGAATGTTTGGCTATGTTTCTATATGCTTGAGTGCATGGATCTAATGCATTGTGAAGTTTCTTGATATCAAGATTGATATTAATACCAAATAGATATGAGTGAATGATATTAAATGTGAAAGTGATGCACATGTATGATGTAAGAGTATATGTATACTAAAGACATGATGTGACTTCCTAAATGAGTGAAATGTAAGGCAGAAATTGCACTTGCCAAGATTAAATTAATTCCATGGATGCATGGCTGACTCCCTTATGAAGAGTCATGAAAGTTCTATTTTGAACGATAACCTGAAGGGAATGTCATCCATTCCCTCGGGAAATGATAGTATAAATAGAAGAAGAGTAAATGAGCAAGGATTCTTTGTTATCATGATAAGAGGCAAATTGATTATTCCCTTGAGGATCACATGAGAATGATTGTGAAAAATCATGAGTTGAATGATTTTAAAGTAAATATGTATGTGAGTTGTAAAATATACCTATGGTACCTACACATGGGCTTATGATTATGCATGTGGTTAGGTACATCATGGATGTAAGTTAACAAAACAAGGAATATATGTGGATAAATAAGCTCGATTCATAACAAAGATGCATGTTTGTATTACTTATGGAATATTTGGTAAACAACTGAAGCTAGCTCAAGGTTGAGGCCATAAGAGATAGTGATGGATATAAAATAAGGAATTTGTATGGCGAAGGATTTTCCTATGGAGAAATTGTGTGAAGACTGTGTGAGGAGAAAAAATTTGTAACAAAATGTATGAGTGGGAAACCAAAAAATGAATATTGAATATTCTAATAACTGAATGGTAATGTGCAGAGTGCACATGTTCATAATTCATTGTGAATAAAAGGTTTGTTGTGGTAGAATGTTGATTTACCAAGAAGTTTGATATGAACCTAACTAATACTACTCAATGAAAAGAGCATGGAGATCACAATGAGAAGTAGATTGCATAAGCAAACAAGGAGAAAAGGAGGAACACTTTTCTCACCCAAAAAACTATGAATTGTTTAATAGAGTTGTAATCCTTAGAATAGTAGATATGGGAACAAGTAAAACTAGAAAATAGGCTTGGTCAAACTCTGTTAAATAAAGATAGTGAGGCCCTAGAAAATAAGTCAGTTGGACTAAAAGTCTAGGTTTGTGTAGGAGTTGGACGAGGGAATATTTCCTTGACTCCTTTCTCGTTGTTTATTGTATTTCACTGGTATGAGAGTCCAATTTAATGATGCAGGTAATGTTTTTGACACCATCATGATGATGGTTGTATGATTGTAAAAACAATTGAGAATTGTTTATGTTGCACTCATGAAAACATTAAGGATATTGTGATGAAGTGCATAAAGATGTGCTAGGACATATCTATAAATGTTGTATTGATTGGAATGCTATGATACATGCATTCTTATTTTACATGATGACTAATGTATTTGTGATATATGTCATGTGTAGAAAACAAATTGAAACTGTTGGGAAAGATAGTTACCAATGATGGAAAAATCAAGGATAGGATGAATACGAGAAGGTTGTTGTTGAAATTTGTTGGAGGGACTCGAAAAGTCCCCATAAAGCACCATCGATGAGGTAATATCAGAGAGGGTGTTGAAAGTTAGAACATGTATAAAAGTGTTCATGAATATAAGGCATAAGGTTTGAATGGATTGGGTAAGAATCCCTTTTGAAATATTTTATTATTTCAGTGATATATATAATTGAAGTTGAAAGATTTTTGGATGGCATTGTTTCCCTGAACGTCAAAGTCACGAAGCGATAAGGACCACCGATTCGGGTATGCTTCGGGATCTCTCCTGACTATTGAATCTAGAAATCGGTCATCTCGACACTGAACACTCTGGGAAAAAAAAGGAAATTACACAGCCAAACCCCTGAACTCCAATGTCGCAAAGAAATTGAGGTTGTGAATATGGGGATCTACATGGATTTGTCTCGATAGTGGGATAAAATGTATTGGGAGGTTGCTAGAAGGACTTTAGAATTCGGAGCTCTGGGCCATTTCACAGGTAGGAGAGGATGGAGGCTTCTAGAGGTTGTCATTCTAGAGTGACATGGCACGTTGTCGTCACCTAGGGTGATATTGACCCATGTTTGACATGCCACATGTCACATCGATTTGTGTCTTTTACAGACCTTATATGCCAATTGGAATGTGACACATGTCACCCATTGATGGGGACACATGTAGTATATTCCCTATGTCATGTGTTAACATCCTAGTACACGCTCGTTGGTGTAATAGCTAGTGGGATACCTTGAGGCACTAGGAGTTCTAGACTTCGAAAAGCTTGGGAAGATTGGACGGTGGGGTTAGCCAGCAGAAGGCCCAGACCTACCTGTCCATGTTTATATGTTTAACAAACCACCACATATAAGTTTGAACCCTTCGGGAGTCCAAGTTTCGGGACTCTAGTGGATATGCGAATAAATAAAAGGGTGTTTAGCGTCGAAGCATCGAACGCCAAAATCCATTAATATTGTGCGTTAATCGAGGGTGAATTTCAATCGTTATATTTAATGGTGGATGGATTTCCACCATAGATGTAGGAGTTTTGGGAAACTCTCAGACTTCGGGGAACTTCTTTTGTAACCACTCTCCAGTGTCCATGTCATCAATAAAGTGTGACAACCTTGGTCAAGTCTGTGCCAGGAAGGATGGTGTGAATGAGGTGAAACCAGGTGGGTGCCACTTGTCCCTTGACCAATGATGCCAGAAGAGCTTCGGAAGGGCATAACTTCCAATCCAGAGCTCGAAATTGAGTATGTTAACAGTGGTAAAAAATATCGTAATGAGCAGATGATGATGCATTCCTCGGAAATACAATTCAATATAATTAAGAGAAGAAAAAATTTCATTCTCCATCCCTTAAAAAGGTACTTAGGGGTTGGGTGTGTTACACCTACAAAGATATAAGTGTAACTAGTTGGAAGATACTAAATCCTGATGAGCCCTTTGGGGACTATACACTATTAATTATAGTATTGATATCCTTCCCCTCATTCTGGAAAGATATCCTTGAGAGATATTTTATTTGAATCATGTCTATGATTGAATGATATTTTGGTACTCTAAAGATAGAATTGATCAATTTCCAAATGGCTTATTAGATATCTGAGGTTGTGGAATTGAATAGTATTTTATGATGGAAGAAATCCCTTTAGAGAAAACTCAACAAATCATCATCTCTTAATCAATCCTGTGATATTTCAATACCAAATAAGGTAATGGGAGAAAACAAATATCAGGCCATTGATGTAGGGACAATCAAAATCTATCCTGTCAAATCTTAAACCTGGCAGAACTAGCAATCTTCTCACTATTGAGAGGTTAGAACCTAGTGATTCAAAGTTTGGAATTTATAATCCTTCATGTTGAAGCATGATTCTCCCTACCCAACAGACTCATCTTGTTCCAACATCATATCATATTGTTAAATAATTTGTAGATTTGGATGATTATAGAATGGATTTTCCTCCAATTGGTTTCCATCTGCTAATCATAAGAAAGGAATATGTTTGGTTGTGCCTTACAATCACAGAAATTCATTGCTTCACCTATAGTTCGAAGAAATGCATGGGGTTTGTTTTAACTAAGACCTTATACATGGAATCTGCTAGAAAAGGGATACATCTCAGTAACCTATATTTTGTGACTTTGCAGGACAAACATGATACACTTCTTTGCAAGGTAAGGGATCACTACGATAAGACCACATATTTTATTCCATCGGGATGCATTCTCATCCCATCATGTCTATAATTATAAAACCATGCACATGAACACAAATAAGAGGTGAGAGTAAAAAAATTAATGTCTATCAAAATAAACCAAAGGAAATGTTGTAATGTGGATATCATGCAGATATGGATTTAGGCTAGATCAAATAGAACTCAATTGATTTAATTGATTAAGTCATCTCTCATTAAACACTATGCTAAATAGAAATTATGGTTTCAAAAGAAATGCATGTGAAAGATTTATGGAACCTGTGCTTATGTTGTTTTTTTCTAAACAGGAGAAGGGGAAACTCAAAACAACATTAAGACGAACATGAAAACTTGGAAGCCCATAAAAAATTTTCTATTCACATACAAACTAGAATGAATATCCTCTGGATAGGAGGTGGGAACACAAGTGTTGTATATTGAATATTAGACGAACAATCAATTACAAAAATATGATCACACAAACTAAGCTCTCAAAGTTTATCACAGGCTTAGAAGAACCATGCACATAAACAACACATACCATTTTCATTGGTTTGTGGTTGTGAGCATGCAACCATTTTATTGAACCCTATAAAACCTAGATGCACATATTTCCACAACATGTGAGTCGTGGACATGAGAATTGAAGACAACAGGCCTTGTAGCGTTTTACCAAAGAACTTTAAGTTGCAACTCCATGCAACCTCGTAACCCACAGACCGTTCAGACCCTAACTATATGACCTTTAGTTTTGTAGACCCCACCATAATGGATAAGATCCTTAGTGGTCCTCACTTTTGTGGATTTACCTGTGTGAAATTTAGCCATGTCTAAATCTCGTTTAAAACCTGCACCAACAAATCTTCTGCCCCAGAGCAATGAAAAGCTTCATTGTTTGATAATTGGTGGTATCATGTTCTGGGAAATGCCTAGTCAAGATCACATAACCAATTGATATCTTAACTGCGAAATTGTGAGCCATAAACCACTTGGGATATTTTGTGTGGAAGAATTTATGTGGGTTTCCTCCTATGAAGGTGTTAGAAAGAAAATAGTATACACCTGAAACCATACAACCCGTAAATATATGGATAATAAATGAAATTTCCACAAAATGTATGACAACGTCATTTGAAGTCTCACAAACCTACTTACAATTCGAATGTTTCAAAACTAACATATCGATGATAAGTGACATGATCATTCAAGATATGTGGATCATCTATGTTTTCGTCTTATGCACATGAAATCATTTCAAACTTATGGAAGTACAATACCATACAGGGCGTTGTCGATAGATATAGGATGAATCTGGGTAAAATTCATTATTTTTATACACAGGCTAATGATATTCTTGGCCTTCCTGGTTTCAAGGGATCATTGCAGTAGGCCGAAATGAGGGCATATTCTAATCCCCACGCATGAAATTTGATGGAAAGTGACTATAAATGAATATCGACAACACATAGGTTAGAATAATTGACAACAAATACGCCAAGGGCACATGAGAGATTACAGATTAAAGAATAAAATGAAAACCACAAGTGCTCAAATATTACATGGATCCTGAATAATTAATAATTGAATGGTCCTTTCAAGAATGAAGAGTCAAATTTAATAGCGATAACATCCCTCTCATTTCATCATCACAATAGAGGGAAAATTGCGCTAGATAGTTATAAAAGGGATTTCAAGCACAAGAAAATTTCATTTCTTTAGCAAAGGGAGAAGTTAAAGTGTGAGATATCATTTTTGAAACATCAGGAAAGACATACTTATTCTCTTTGTTATTTTCCACTAGAAGGAACTGCCAATATTCAGCGACATCAAAATCAAGAGGAGCTTCACTTGTTTTTGCAAGAAACAAAGTACCTTCTCTCAGATAACGCAAGATGTAGTTGGAGAGATGATAGCAATATACAGTTCAATGTAGGGTCCATCCAAATCAAAACAAATAGCCATGTCTTGATTTTGCAACAAAACTAAATAAGAGAAAGAGAGGTCTGACAACTATTTGTATTCGCAAAAGGACAAAGCTAAAGGGGAGACTTGTGCCTCCTTCTCATCGAACTGGGTTCCCTACGAAAACGTGAGAGATCCTGGATAAATGAACATGTTTTCTTGTAGTTGTTCATCTTGATCAAATATTCATGGGAAGATCCCTTCACCACCAAATATTTTAAGTTTATCACCTTCTCAAGGAGATCAGAGTAGGAAGGAATATTCTCTATTTTGGAAAATCATAAATATAATGGGAATGGTAAAAATATGGAAGATGTAGAGTTAGTAACTAAAACTTTCGGTATTTAGGGAGGTCAATATTCCACCTTCACGTATAGAATAGATCCAATGTAACCTCATAAAGGGGGGACAGAGAACCCAAATTTAAAGTTGTATAAGTATTTATCAGACTCAAAAGCTGATGGGAAAGATCTCTACTTGTTATTATATTTATGAAACTGAACTATTTCTCTGATGGAGAATAATAGCAAGAAAATTCATGATTCATTTATTCAATGGTGCATTATTGGTGAATTTTTTTGCAAGTGTTTTTTCAATTTTCCATTCTTGTTAATTGTCATTTGTAGAAAATAATTGTAAATGGGTTGTGAAATCAATTACAATAACATGCTTATAAGCATATACATGCAAACAAGTATGCAATATGATTTGATTATGCTAAATAAGAACTATTTCTATTTTACACAATGAATTGTATACCTCTAATTGACTGTGCTACTATTAGAATAGGACTACAACCACTTATTACTAGGATTGAATCAACATGTAGTTTTGAATTTAGGATTTAGTTTAGCTAAGATGAAAAAGTATCTCCTCTTAGATAAATTCATTCAGTTAGTGAAAAACATGCCCATATAATGGAGGGGATTGTCATTCAAATGAGAGTGGGTATAATTGCGACCTTCCCATCAAGAAACTTCCCCTCACATCAACATCAATATTTTCATCCACGTCAAGAAAATGGTGCTAGAACTAGGGCCAGAAGACAGGATAATCCCATAGAGTCTATTGTGTTAATTTTTAATTATCATCAATGGATACTTCCCAAATTTTTTTATCGACATGTATTTATGGTCTTGTACCTCCTAACACTCCTATAAAGTTGATATATCTCTTGTCATGAATCAAATTCGGCATTGAGGGACAAACATTTAAATCATATCATATCGTTTAGATCTGTTTAAATTGTTTCTCTCATCATTGATATTATTCATGAGGGTGTCATCTCCATATTTTTCACTGTTACCGTTGAAGTCCAGGTAAAATGTTAGTGCGAGACATTTCCATCCACTTCCATCCATAAATGGGAACAATTCACCTGCCATTTTTTCAATTCATTTGAGGGTTATAATTACGAAGAATTGTGTGACGACATACTCAAGTTAATGAAGAAACAAGATGAATCATTGAATGATGTTTCCTCAATATTCAAATGCAGTATATATAGATTTCATCTAGAAGTTATGCCTCATGTTGGTGGTTTTCTCCCACATTTAATAACCCTCTCTAACGAATAGTACCAGCTAGTAGATAAAGACATTTAATCATATCATGACACCAATATACACGTTGATGGTAAAGATACCGAAGGTATGGTTGAAAAACATACGTTCTAGCCTTTCTTCACATCGAGGGACCGTGATCTTAGGGAATATATTTTTTCGAAGGTAGTTTATGCATCTTATCACCCCTCCATCCCTCTCGTTCTCCCTGATATTGAATAAAAATGTCACAGTGAAGATAAATTCAGTTCAAATTCCCCTAGTAATTACATGGAGGAAGTACATGCAATAGATAATGAGACACTTCGAGTCACACAAATGGATGGTTATGTCAGGTTTTCATTATTTTGATCTATCTTTGATATTGCATGAAGAGGAAGGGAAAATTATGAAGGAAATCGAAGGAAAATCTAATGATTTTGTAGACCCTTCAATACTTTCAGTAATGGGACAAATTGGGTCTAATCTGTATTTCCTTGTTGATAATAAAGAATAATTTTCCCTAGATCTCATTAGAAAAATTTCAAACGCCTCACATGACATAAAAAAATTTAGTTATTTTTATACATGTCCACCTAGTATCATCCTTGATTCCTTTTTGTCCAAACACTGTCTTGGCCCATTAACAAAGACCATGAATGTGTGGAGGATGACATTTTACCTATAAACTCAATAAGGGAGAAAGAGAGGGATGTTTCTCAAACTATAAAAGAAATAAAGTTGGATCTATAGAAAATAACATATTTTTCAAGAAAATGTATGATGGAGTTTATTTATGTTACTCATAATCCTTGTGATTCTCTAACTAAAGTGACCTCAATTGGTATTGAACAATAAGGTTTCCTCTGGATTTATGGGTTATAAACTTGTTTGTTTCAGCCTAGCAATTGTTCTAATTACCCGTGTACCCAACTATGAGTATGCCCTTAATGATATGTTACATCCTATTGTGAACAAATGAAACATTGACAATCATATAATCTAGAAGGAGGGAATCAACACTTAATAAATTGCACCCTCTTAGAAATTACTTGTGTCTTACCCTCAAGGAAAGAAATGGTTTGCAAGGAAGATCATGGCTATCAAACAATACATTATTTGGATGTGAACGTTTCAACATCCAAACCGTTCATTTATCTCCTAACTTTAAGTGAAATTGTGTTCCAAGATGATTATGTTCCTAGAAACATGTTCAAATCTCCTATCATTCTAAATTACTTGTTCAACCATCTTAACTATAATGATAGTACGTCTCCACTTAGAGTTTCCTGTGATTCTATTCTCATAGTTTCTATAGGACTAAACTCATGTGGTATGCTATGGTAATATATGTGGGTGAAAGGGAAAACACGATTTTTTCCCTGAACAAACTAATTTTTAACCCTAACCATCTTTTCCATGGAATAAATTAAATGATGTCACACCTGCCGATCAGGAGGGAAATGCTTCCACTACAAAAACACTTTGTGTCCACACTAAGTGTTCTTTAATAAGTAGTAATGTGTTTGAGATCAACACTACTAATTATTACCCTGGTGGTTTTAATGATAGACTTCACATCATGCTAGAAGAAAACCTTAAGGGATTATTGAATTCCTTTATGATTGCAAGCGACGTGAATTGTATGCATAATATGCCTCATCAAGGTGAGGGGGGCCTTCATTCCAGACATATGGATATGTTAAGACCTTATTGTTTTTATTTGTTTCCTAGAAATGATAACAACATTGCATATTGCATTATATCACCTAATACTTTTCAAGAAAATTTTAGGTATAGTTCTCACCATGTATGTTACCCACTCTTACACTAGTACTATGGTCATTTTTACACACATCTTGACAAAATTGAAGTTTGTTTAGATGAATATTTCTTACCCTATGTTCTCATGTAATAAATATGATTGTAGTATCTTTGACAAAGCTATAAATGATGTAATGTTTTACATCATCTATCTAGTAATACTCCAATCTCTACTATTAATTGTTCATGAACATGTCCTTGTAGTTTTAAAGTTGAGTGAATGGTTGCAGTCACATTTCATATTTATTTGATCCTTTGAAAAAATATCGTGGGATAGGAGTAGGATAGATTACACTAGTTCCTTTTGGTACATGTAGTTTCTTCTTTAATACTCTTAGAGATTACAATAAATTCATCTTTAAAATATGAGTCTCTCTCATTGTACATAATGGTGTTTAATCTGTCACAATTTTCCTTCAAATAGAACAATTTCATTCAATATTTAAGCAGATTTATTTCAACTTAAAATTCTCAATAAAGGGCTTGCTACGTGTTCCCTAAAGGTTTCACCTCATGAAATAAATAAGGAATACCGAAGGATAATAGTTTCTTCGACTTTTATATTTAAAAGGATAAATTCGTGACAGGGGGAACACTCAATTATCTCCCTCACTGAAATTATCTTTCACTCATATATAACTTGTTTGCAACTGAATATCTATAGCCTACTAAAGGAGTTTCATTGTAGATAATTTTACAACCCCCTTTGTGGGTTCTGAAACAAGACTCTAGAGACTCATAGTCTCCATCATACACACCTTTTGTTGGAAAAATTTCTTTAGGACGACTTTCCATTTTGATCTTGTTATCCCACACTTATCCATAACACTTTGTGAATGATTTCTTTCTCCACATACTCAACATACTGAAACTCGATCAAATATAATTATCGAGCTATACATATCAAGTCAATCGTTCAAATATTTGTTTTCTTATCTGATTTATATATAGATGATTTCATATTCCTTTTTCATTTATGAAAAACATTCATCCTTGTTTCCTGCAATCTTAACCCTGTTTGATATTTTTAAGGTAGATTTGATCCTATTTCATAGCGTTTTCACTTTTATTGTTGGAAAATAGAATTTTAAAATATTTTAAGCGGCTTACCCCTACTATCACAGTAAATGAATTGACCACTATCATAAAATATTTTTCTACTCAATAAATTTGAAATTATTCGAAGGATTAGAGTCAACTTTTATTCTTATGAGCTCCCCATTGTTGGATGGAATTTCTAGAAACGCTTATTTGAATCAACTCGGAAAAGAGTTTCTACTCATAATGATATCAAAAACTGATCCTTATGATCCATTGTTGGCTCACCTCTTGATAAAATATGTTTCCAAATTACCCTTCCAAGGGTGGACCTAAATTGTCACTTCTCATTCATTAGATCTCATATATAAAATCATCCTCTTAAAATCAATCTAAAATCTAGTGTTGTCCTTCTTACAATGACTTTTGGTTACTAGTTGAAAATGAGAATATGACATTAAGTGAGGAATTCCTTGTTGCAACCTTAAGGATCTAGTCAAA
>JZKD02S1491836.1:150517-163511 GCA_000966675.3 Picea glauca
ATCTTATTTTGATTTATGGCTTCTAGCTAGTGAGCCCAATATTGGGGGTTTTGAGGGTTTTGACATAACAAACCCTAGAGGACGATTCAGTGGTGAAAGATTCCACCTATATTGTTCCAAGCTTGGTCTCGGAGATGCAATACTCTCCCACACCATTCTAGTTCCAGATCCACTCAGATGCAAGAGGATTCTACATCAGTTTCATGTGCAGATAGAGAGAGGGCGCACCAGTTGAGGGATTCCAGCAAGAGGGGTGCACCATCTTTGGGGAGAGATTCATTGTAGGAGATTGGCAGGGACGTTGAGGATTCCATCACTTGGGTTTTCATTGCAAGGCCTTGGACATCAGATATAGTGATTTCTAAGACAGTTTTATGGCTCAGATTATTTCTTGAGCAGTGGGGTGAATTAAAGAGAAGGAGGGTGTTTTTGAGATCCATATCTAGTCCATTTCGAGGAGTTACACTTTAGATCTGACCCTGAGACTTTACCTAGTGACCTACAGTGTCTTGATCTATATTTTTGGAGATTTTCAGAGAATTTGGAGGCCTCCTTCAGGAGGTCCGAATTATCTAGGGTTTCAGTCATCCAGTGGGGTGCAGCATTCAGTGGGGGATTTCAGATCTACAAAGATTGAGAGGGATCTTGGGGATTCGGTCACCTGGGTTGTTCTTACCATCACTCGATCTATCAGTTGGCATATTTATTAGGGTGATTGGATGCTTTTGGAAGGAGGGTCGAGTTATTGATGGATTCAGCCTTCTATTGGAGTGTGGCATTCTTCAGTTGGAGAGTTTGGCATTCAGATCTGCTTGTATTGATCTTCATTTCTTTTTCAGCCTTTGGAGGCATCTTTTGTACTATCGGGAGCATTTTTTAGCAGCTCTTATCTATTGTCTATCTTCTTGGCCATCTCTTGAGCATTCCAGATCGACATATTCATTGTAGCAGGTTTCTCTATTTTATGAATAAAGAAGAATTGAGATGTTTTGGCTTGTTTATCTTATTGCATATGGTTGAGGTATGTTCCATGGTTATATCTTGATATTATTTGCTGCATACACACATATAAACACATCTAAAAGGTAGATCAACAAAGTGTTTGACGAAATACCTCAGTCAGAAAAAGTTTTAAAAAAACACCAAAAACGTGATGATCCTTGCATAATGGCTTGGGATCATTACACTGGTATCAGAGCTTAAATCATGCAAACCTGGGTGGTCTTCCATAGGGATAAATGGATAGTTGGAAAGAAGTGGATAAGACAGCCTTTGAGATACCATGGTTGGAGATCATGTATCACTACCTTAGCAAGGAAACTAAGGCTACAATAACCTTCCTACAATATGCAGCCTATAGAAATCCCCATTGGAGCAAATGGGATATTTTACAGGGGATGATCATAGCAGGTGAAAAGAAGAAAGAAGTAGCTATATGGTGGGAAGAACAGAGAAACCCCACACCCAGTAGGATCATGCAACCTTGCCATAGTTGCAAGGGGGTGTGGGAACTAGATCATAGGTTCAGGGGTAAAGATCAGGAGCACATTATTGAGGCATGTCATGATAGTGAGGGTGAGGTGTATGAGGATGGAGTGATAAATGTGGATTCAGAGAACTCGAATGATGACAGTGACTCTTGCACAGAGTCTAGTGATAATGACTCTACCTCAGAGGATAGTGATGATGACTCTTGCACAGAGGCTAGTAATGCTTGCACTCTTAAGGAGGAGGATGACCCTTGTGTAGTGGATAGGCAGCTGGATGGACAAAACGATAGCCCTAGTTTCTCAGCAGACACGTCACATACCATTGATCACCTCATGCCTCAGCAGAATGGTGACACTAGTGAGTAGTCACACGTGTTAGCACCTAGAGATGATGATATTTCTATGGGGGCCGTGACACATCTGTCACATGTTCAGACACCCAGGATAGCCACGTCACATGAGGAGATTAGTGGCACGTTAGGTATGATGGATGAGCCTAGTGTGAGGGATGCACACCATGGAAAGGTAGACCCAGATATCCAGGAGGAGGTACAGGGAGTACAGACAGGGGACCTTACACATATAGATCAGCTTGAGGAGATGGAGTCACAACTATTGGAGACTCCATTGGTTGAGAAGATTGCAGAGGCTGATAGGGTGATGGAGCACTTACATCCAGGATCGGCCTGCATTGATGAGGATGCACTTTTCAGTAGTTAGGATGACCATAGCACGTGTCTGGATACATCTATATGGGATCCAGGCGCAGGTGATAGTAGCAGGTTGAGTGCACATGAGGATACAACTGCTCATACAGGATACAGTGTGAGCCAGGGGGAGATGGCATCTAGTGATGGGATGCAGTGGCATACAGGAGTACCCAACAACACCGTAGACAATGGGCAGTTGAGCATGTTATCTTATGAAGAGGGTGTTTTGGGGGGTTCTAGAGTTGGCACTAGTAGGACTGACACTAGCAGTGAGGGGTCTGAGATGGCACCTCAGTATGACCATGATCAGGAGTCACACCACCTGGTAGCACAATTGAGAGTTAGTGAGGCTATGATTAGGGAAGCCACTAGACATATTGATGACATGGATGTAGTGATGGCAGATTACTGTTGGAGAGCATCAACGACACAAGGTAGATCAAATGGAGGATTCTCCATGGATGATTTTCACACTCTCCGGAAGAGAGTATCCATGATGAGGATTGACTACCAATAGTTGTTGACAAACGGGGATTATCTACCGAGGGTTGGTGAGATGTATCATGAGGCTTTGAGGGAGTAGGAGTTGGAGATGGGCCAACTCACTCAGGAGTTGGTGAGCACTCGAGGATTCTTGAGAGGCACATAGACTGCCCTTCAAGAATTAGATTCTAGGACATATGAGTCTCCTGAGGAGATCCATTAGAGATCCACTTCATTTGTCTCAGTGGACACTCAGATGTATCAGTCAGTTAGTTGACAGAGGATGTTGATGATCTAGCAGAGGAGCACCAGTTGATGGGGGACACTTCCATTTGTGTCGTGGGAGTGGTTGATCTCCATATAGAGATTGATCTAGCCGTACGCCCAGGATCTGTGATGCAGCATGAGTTTGCGGGAGATGATAGGAGTATGATGGAGCATATAGTGATGCGTGATAGCTCACAGAGACATGATGAGATGTATGGTGAGATTCAGAGGGGTGTATTTCATGACAGGGAGGAGACACACTTATGGGAGCATGCAGGTGCCACTCATTTGTAGCATCATATAATTATGTGACCTCACCTTCACCATTTCAACAATTTCTTGGGTGAGGGGAGATGGAGAGTGGTTTACCAGAAGTTGGAGGAGTTTCTTCTGATTATACCTAATGATAGGGGTTTAGTGACGACTACAGTTGAGCAGTTATCATGGATACCGATGGACGATCTTCTGGTCGAATCCTTGGGGTTGACCAAAGCATGTGACGCCTTTCTGTCCTACAGCCAGCAGTAGATATTGGAGGAGTTGCTTCCGAATGTACCTGATGATAGGGGTTTAGTGACGACTACATGTGAGCAGTTATCATGGATACCGATGGACGAGATTCTGGTCGAATTCTTGGGATTGACCAAAGCATGTGATGCCTTTTAGTGCTATAGCAAGCAACGGATCTTTCTATTAGCCCATCCTGACACTTTTACCATAGATAGCCACATGAGGAGGGATAGGCCATGGTTGAGGTCATGGAGAGTGAGTAGGTCGAGACTACATGACATGAGTACTTTTACGACATACAATAGGTCAGAGGTGGACCGTGTTAGACAAATAGTTGAGATTTGGTGCGTGATGTTGAGCATCATAGACCAGATGATGACAGATGAGCAAAAAATGCTTATGACATTGATTAGCCTCACATAGGAGAAATTAGAAAAGATTGGAAGTGATAAACTTCCAAGTTTTCCATGGGACCCAGAAGTCTGTTTTGCTAGCACAATGTTCATGTTGACCCAGGTTTCACTAGAGAGCCACACACTCCACCTTGGTTTGGTTTGGAGTGGGTTTGCAGGTACTTGTCTTATGGGGTGAGACCTTTCCTTCCACTTGATCATTAGGATAGGGCATAGAGATGTTTGGACATGTACTTCTTCTACAGAGATTCCCTTACAGATACAGTTTCTAGACATCAGGTCTGGTGGTCCCAGGTATTATAGCTGGAGGACCTAGGAGAAGAGGGTTCAAGATGTATGCAGGGGACAGATAGTCATGGTTAGAGTAGTGCAGTTTCAGCATGATGATCTTCGACAGAGGTTATCATGGTACCCAGGAATTGTAGGATTGAGAAGTTCATTGACCGACAGGGGAGAGTGGACCATTGCAGGGGAAAGTCATTCTAGCTTTCCTTGAGCTTCAGTGTGGAGAGGGGCGCATCCCTTGCGGGTGCCTCACGGAGGTCTTGCATCACCTCAGTCAGGCATCAACATCTGCAGTTGATGGAGGCCATGTGGATCTTGGTAGATATTTGGAGGATTGACTCATTCCAAGATGAGGCCATGTGTCATGTGTGGGAGGTTCACAAGGTTGATATCTTTCAGGACTATGCTTCGTAGAGTATTACAGTTAACTTCTTGATATGGGATCCAGGGGGTGGAGTGTACTATTGTTTGTCTTTGGATGGGTTCAGCTATGTACCCCACAGGTGGACATGGGATTCTGGTATTTTATTTGAGATGATTTGGTTATTTCTTGAGGACAAGCAATTTTCTAACAGGGAGGACTGTAATGTCCCCACTTTGGGACATCATCACATGGCAGAGATTTATGATGACCAAAGTAGCCAGATGGATGCTATAGTGAGTACAGGGGTATTTGAGAGGAATTTTGGGGTCCATCTTGCATTGATGATCATATTCCATCATTATGAGTCATTCCGCACAGGTTGGCTTTGGTTTCATTGCATTCTGACGATTTCCAGGATTTTGACTATTTTGAGCTATAAGTCAATGGAATTCACTAAAGAGGTCATTTTGGGCACATTACTTGGAGGAACCTCTCTGTGTAATAGCTCATTGGAATCGGGAGGAGCAACACTACATGATGGGATGGATAGAAGTGAATTTCAGTGGCCAGGGAATCCACAAGGAGAGATAATGAGCTTTTCAAAGGAAAAAAGGTTAATTAATTAATTAATGTGATTTAATTAATTAATTAAATATTAATAAAATGAAAGTCACTTTGGAGGGACAAGGTGAGCCAAAAATTATAAAGGAAAGGCAAGGGCCTCTTCTCATACATTCATGTATGATCTTATTTTGATTTCTGGCTTCTAGCTAGTGAGTCCAATATTGGGGGTTTTGAGGGTTTTGACATAACAAACCCTAGAGGACGATTTGGTGGTGAAAGATTCCACCTATATTGTCCCAATATTGGTCTCAGAGATGCAATGCTCTTCCACACAATTCTAGTTCCATATCCCCTTAGTTGCAGGAGGATTCTACATCAATTTCATGTGCAGATAGAGAGAGGGCACACCAGTTGAGGGATTCCAGCAAGAGGGGCACACCATCTTTGGAGACAGATTTGTTGTAGGAGATTGATAGGGCCGTTGAGGATTATATCACTTGGGTATTCATTGTAGGGACTTGGACATCAGATCTAGTTCTTTCTGAGATACTTTTATGGCTAAGATTATTTCTTGAGTAGTGGGGAGAGTTGAGGAGAAGGAGGGTGTTTTTGAGATCCAGATCTAGTCTGTTTGGAGGGGTTACACTTCAGATATGACCCTAAGACTTTACCTAGTGACTTGCAGTGTCCCATATTATATTTTTGGAGAGTTTCAAAGAATTTGGAGGCCTCCTTCAGCAGGGCCAAATTATCTAGGGTTTCACTCATCTGGTGGGGTGCACCATTTAGTGGGGGAATTAAGATCTACAAAGATTGAGAGGGATCTTGGGTATTCGGTCACCTGGATTGTTCTTAACATCACGCGATCTATTAGTTGGCATATTTATTAGGGTGTTTGGACACTTTTGGTAGCAAGTCTGAGTTATTGAGGGTTTCAGCCTTCTATTGGAGTGTGGCATTCTTCAGCTGGAGAGTTTGTCATTCAGATCTGCTTGTATTGATCTTCATTTCTTTTTCATCCTTTGGAGGAATATTTTGTATTAGTGAGAGAATTTTGTAGAAGCTCTGATCTATTGTCTATATTATTGGCCATCTGTTGATCATTCCAGATCGACATCTTCATTGTAGAAGGTTTCTCTATTCTATGAATAAAGAAGAATTGAGATGTTTTGGATTGTCTATCTTATTGCATATTGTTGAGGTATGTTCCATGGTTATCTCTTTCTATTAATTGCTGCATACACACATATAAACACATCTAAAAGGTATATAAACAAAGTGTTTGATGAAATACCTCACTTAGAAAAAGTTTTAAAAAGACACCAAAACCATGATGATCCTTGCATAATGGCTTGGGATCATTACAAGGGACTCTGCTTTCTGGTTCACAATATCTAAGTCTGCGAAATGGGTCGACTCTGCTATTCTATGATCTCGCGACTTGGGGTTTTGGAAGACAAGACCTCTATCCCTTCGATTGGCAATACCTGAGTTCGCGAACTAAACCAATGGTCCAAATCTATCTAAGATTGATGGTCGTTATTCCTCCTGAGATTTTGGACGTCAAGTAGCCCTCGCCGCTAACCTCCTTGTAGCTCTACCTTATCCAGCAGTTTGCGGGGTTTCAGTTTTCCTCCTTGAGGACTCTCCACCATACGTTCAGATCTTTGAACTCCCCTCACCTATATCTATGCAACATTAAAGTATGTGCTCTCCCTTCCAGTCAAACGATCCACGGGAATTCCCATAGTGATCCAATGCCTGACGACCCTCTTCCTCCTGAGCATTTACTCAATTCTAACTTAGAAGATTTTCTAAGTCTACAAAGATTCAGTCTTCGCTCCTTCCAGGGAATGAGTTCTTAGTCTCAACAACACCTTCCAATGTGTTATCCCTCCTGATCTTTGTATGGTTCAGACTTCGATCTCCTGTGCACTCCTTGCGCCTGAGGGATTTCGAAAGCTCAGATTCATGATGTTTTCTCTCTGGCTCAATGCACACCTTGCAGAGCTCCCAGTGAAGAGAAAAAAAATTCCATAGTGTTCCTCCTTGGCTCGATGGACACCTTGTAGAGCTCCAAATGAAGAGAAACAATTGAAACTGCCTAAAATCTCACTGTTCCATTCACTTGTTTATAAAATAGAAAACAATAGGAAAATACACATAGTCCAAGCACAACACATTTGCATCAATTTTCCATTCTAGTAGCTCCAAAAGCTGATATCTTCTGCTCACTAACAGTTCTCTCATAGATCAATTTCTCTCCCTCGTCTACCTGCCACTAACTGGCTTACAAACTTTTACATAACCCAAAATATTCCTAGGATTTTCCCTTGCTACTTGCCTACTCTAAACCTTATCCTATGCTATCTTAGTCTAGTTGTATTCAAGAGCCGAAGTGGAAACTTCTACTCTGTTTACAATTTCAAAAACTTTCTTCAAAGGGAAAACCCCGACACCGGTTCAAGCATGCCTCCGAAGGTTAATTTCGACGTTTTGTGGAGGTAGATCCCAAAATCGTTTGTCACTGCTCACATTGAAGTTCCAAAGGAACTCTCACGTGTTGGGTGGTCCCACCTCTGCGGGCTTGCCAACGATGCTCCTGCATCATGCTTCCCTAGACAAAAATTCATGGACTCCTGTCCATGAGATCCTCTATTGAATTTCCTTACTTCTGGATAACAGCTTCATTTTCCCAACTAGCGTCTTCTATTGGGTGTCCCTTCCATTTGACCAGATACTCAAAATAATTCTTCCTCTTTTTCTTCTTCCCAATCCTTTGATCCAGAATCTTCTCCATCTGTAGCTTCTCTACCACATGCATATGCTTCTCCCACTGAATCTTTCCTTGATCTTTTGATCCTTCTATGTCATGTTTCTTGTAAGGATACAAGTCTGAAATGTTGAATAGGGGTGAAATTCGCACACCATCTGAAAGCTCGATCTCATAGGCATTTGCATCAAACTTCCTCAAGATCTTACAGGGTCCTATGTTTTTCATATTCAACTTGTTATATGTTCCCCTAGGGAACTTTTCCTTTCTAAGATGTGCCAAAACCTGATCTCCCACTTTAAATTGAATTTCCCTGGGATGTTTATCATCTCTGTGTTTGTATTTCTGATTAGAACTCTGTAATTATTCTTTGATTCAACTATGGAGTCTCTGCATATCAGTAGAAAAATCCTCTGCTCCAGCGCTTCTAATCTCTCCCCGTTCCAATTCCCTTAACTCAGACACTCCCCTATTTTGAATTTCATATAGGATTTGGAATGGGCTCCTCCCAGTTCTTCTGTTTGGTGAGTCATTGTATGCAAATTATTCTTGTGGAAGAATCTGATCCCACTAGTTATGATGTTTAGTAACCAGACTTCTATTTACCACCTCAGTTTTCCCATCTGTCTGAGGGTGATAAGTTGAGTTGAAGGAAAAATATGTCCCCATATTCTTCCACAACATCCTCCAAAATTGACCAAAAAATGTTTGTCTCTATCTGAGACAATGTTCCTGGGTAGACCCTGAAGTCTTACAACTTCTCTGAAAAACAGATTTGCAACATTTGTTGCATCACTGGTCTTCTGGCATGGAATGAAATGTGCCATATTTGAAAACCTATCTACCACCACAAATAAGGAATCAAATCCCCTTTTTGTTCTTGGCAATCCCAACATGAAATCCATGCTTATTACATCCCAAACCCTTTCTGGTATTGGAAATTGTTGATACAATCCAGTGTTTTGTATTTTCCCCTTTGCATGTTGGTAGATTCTACATCTGTTCACAAAATTTATCACCTCTTTTCTCATACATGGCCAATAGTATGAACTTCTCAACTGTGCAAATGTTTTATCGTGGCCAAAATGTCAAGCAAATCCTCCACTATGCTTCTCCTTAAGAATATTGTCCCTCATTGAGAATCTTGGTATGCACAATTGATTTCCTCTGAATAACAATCCTTCCTGAACGATATACTCTATCCACTGATCTCTATATCTCAATACAGGGATGGTACATTCTTCGTAGGCCTCCTTGAAATCCATATCATCACAATACATATCCTTAAGGTATTCAAACCCCATGGTCTCCACCTGGAATTCTTGCAGAATTAAACATCTCCTACTTAATGCATCAACAACCTTGTTAGAATTCCCATCAATATGTTTTATGACAAAAGTAAAATTTTGCATAAATTCAACCTATTTTGCATGCCTATGATTCATTTTTTCTTGTTGGGTTATGAATTGTAAAGCTTGGTTATCATTGTACAAGACAAACTCTTTCGAGACAAGATAATGCCTCCATTTCTTCAATGCTTGAATGATGGAATAGAATTCCTTATCATATGTGGAGTATTTCCTCTTAGTCTCAATCAACTTCTTGCTGAAGTAGGCAATAGGAAGATTGCCCTAAATCAGAACTGCTCCTATTGCAAATCCACTTGCATCACATCTTACCTGAAATGTCTTCCCAAAATTCGGCAAGACCATAATTGGTCATTCTGTCATCTTCTCCTTTAGTATATTGAAGCTCCTTTCGGCCTCCTCTGTCCATTTGAAGGACTTGTGCCGCTTCTTTACTGTATCCATCATAGGTGCACAAATCCCACTGAAGTCTCTAATGAAATTTCTATAAAAACTTGCTAAAACATGAGAGCTCCTTACCTTGAACATGCTCCCTGGTGACGACCATTCTCTGATTTCTTTCACCTTCTCTGGATCCATCTTCTATTCATTCGAAGATATCACAAAACCCAAGTAAATGATATATGTCTTCATAAAAGAGGACTTCTTCAGATTGATCAACAACTTCTCCTGTTGTAGCCTCCTCATTACTAGCGTTAGGTGCCTCAAATGATCCTCTTTAGTCCTGCTAAAGACTAGTATATCGTCTAGATATACAACCACGAACTTGCCAATGAAATCTTTTATAATTTCATTCATCAGCCTAATAAAAGTGCTCAGGGAATTCATTAAGACAAATGGCATAACTAGACACTCATACAGACCTTCATTCATCAAAAAGGTTGTTTTCCATTCATCACCCTCTCTCATCCTGATCTGGTGATATCCACTTTTCAGATCTATCTTAGAAAAGTAATTTGCTCCACTTAAGAAATACATTAAGTCATCCATTCTTGGTAAAGGAAATCTGTACCTGATGGTGATCTTGTTGATGGCTCTCAAGTCTCTGCACATTCTCGATCCTCCATCTTTCTTTGGGATTAACACAGTTGGTACTGTGCATGGGCTTAGACTTTCTTTGACTAAACCCTTATCCAACAATTCTTGGACTTGGTTCTTCACCTCCTCATTTTCTTGAGGTGTTAATCTGTACACTGCCTTGTTCGACAGGCTTTCTCCTCATATCAAGTCGATATGATGACTGATACTCCTGATGGGTGGCAATGAGTTTGGCAACTCCTCCACCCCTATATCAGTAAAATTATCCAGCAGCTCCTGAACTTCTTCAGGAAAATCATCCATTGATGTACTTATAAGGATGACTCTAGGCTTCCTCACCACAATGAAATACATCTCCTGTTCTTCCTTGAATTCCTTTAGGAGTTCCTTTCCACTCATGAGAAGTATGCTTGTGTTGGCTTCCTCTTTCACTTTCTTCTCCTCCATCGGAAACAACATATGTGTTCTACCATTCTTCTCTAATGTGTATGTATTCTTCCTTCTATCATGAATGAAATTTATATCATACTACCATAGTCTTCCCAGCAAAATGTGGCATACGTCCATGGGAATTACATCACATGTGATTTCATCTTTATATCCTCCTATTTTAATTTCACCCAGGCATTTTTTAGTAATCATTACCTGGTGTTCTTTTTGTAGCCACGAGACTTTGTATGGCCTTGGATGTGCAGTTTTCTTCAAATCCAATTTCTCCACCATCTCTGTGGATACTAGATTGTTAGTTCTCCCACTGTCAATGATCACCTTGCATACTTTATCCTTAGTCTTGCAATCTGGCCTAAAGAGACTGTTCCTCTGCACTGGATTTTCAATTTCTGCCTCTGGTTTTAAGAGAACTTTTCTCAACATCAGGGATGCTCCATCCTCTACCCCTTCTGCCTCAACATATCTTCATTGTGCTTCTAAAATGTGGGCTTCTCCTCTTTCCTTCTTCTTCTTGGGACATTCCAAAGACATGTGCCCTATCTTTCCACAGTTATAACACCTAACTCCTCCTCTACCACTTCCCTTAGAAGAGTTTCTTCCACTATTATGTCTTCCTCATGAACTTCCTCCTCATTTTGAGTGATTTTGTGGTTTCTCAGACTCATCCTGAGACTGATGTTCTCTGTCATGGTTAAATCCCTTACTTTTTCTTGGGATCGAGACTTTACCTCTTCCTCGCTGGTTTTGTTTTCTGGCTAGCTTCTCCTCTGCCTTGAATGAAAAATGATAAGCGTCTTCCACAGTCCTCACTGACATCATTCTTAACTCATCCTCAACTTCATATCTCAAGCCATTTACATATCCGACGACTTTTTCTTCGTCTCTCTCCCTTTGTCTAGTTCTAATGTTTAGCCTGTAGAACTCCTCGGTGTACTCCTTGACTATCATTCCTTTCTGTCTTAGGTTCTGTAGCTTCCAGAACAGATTGATCTGGTAGTCCTTGGGTATGAACTTAGCCTTTAGTTTGGCTACCATCCTATCCCAACTCTGTATCCTTTGTTTTCCTTTACTTCTCCTCTCAACCTACAGTTCATCCCACCACAGTGCTGCATGGCCTTTTAGCCTGGTGACTGCCTGCTTCACCTTCTTTTTCTCATCGACATCTTCATAGTCAAAGTGTTTTTCCATGGACCTTATCCATTCCACCATTTCTTTATCATCTATATTTCCCTCATACATGGGGACCTCTATCTTAGCTCTGCCTCCCAATCTGGAAACTGCTCTCAACAAACATTCCTCTGCAGCATCCTCTCCTATAACTTCTTCAACCTCAACCTCTTCACTTTATGCATCACTGACATCCCCAACGTTAGGTTCCCTTCTCTGTGCTACTTCCATTGCTTCAATTCGGGCAAGAAACTCTCGCATCTCCCTTTCTATAGCACGGTTGGCTAAAGGCGGCTCTCATCTTCTTGGCGACATTATGTCGACTATTTGTCACACATAGAGTACGACTCCGAGTTTTCTATCTCCTTCTCTTCCTCCTTTGCTTGAAATCTATAGACGAAAAATGTGCTCTGATAACACTTGATGTAGACCCCCTATCCCTCCTCAGGGCTGCACGACCTCCTGGTTAGGATCTTATGATTCTGGAGCCAAAGTGGCTCTTCTAGTTCCGAATTGGAACACTTCATTGAATATATAGGTCCCTTACAAATGCTTAGTTGGATTTTTCCAAACACCAAGCATGAGCTCCCACAGTGTGAAGACAAGGGTTGTGACCACACCCTTATCCTTCTTGTCTTTCAATATTTTTTGATCTTGTGACTCGGATTTTGCAGCGCAAGAACTCTACCCTTCCAATTCGTGATACCCGAGTTCGCAAATTCCCCGACCTCGCTATTTCGTGATTCAGGGTTTTCGAAGTCAATCCCTCTATCCTTCCAACTTGTGAGACCCAAGACCATAATGTGGATCAATGGTCCAAATCCATCTATACTCGATGGTCCAGATCAAATCGTGATCGCGTGATTTAGAGCTTTGAAAAATAAGACCTTCGTTGTTAAGAACCAAATATCAATATAGCATAGAAAATCCTCAGAAAAAGTACTCAACGGCTTGAAAAAGAGAGAATTTCTGATAATAAGCCTCTTCGAGGGGGCAAACTCCTTTTACCCCACTTAAATTTTCAAGTACAATATGATTCAAAATGAAAATGTCTCCTTGGTATATATAGGAGACTAGGAGGTATAATTACAACTAATGGCCTAAAGCCGACAT
>JZKD02S1491837.1:0-10381 GCA_000966675.3 Picea glauca
CTGCAACAAGTAAAACATGTTAAATCATGGTTGGTACAGCTAGCCACTGGAACAAAAAGAAAAGTAATAGAGACCATACCATCATTCCAATTCATTATGAATGTGATGTCCACCCAGGCAGCCCTAAACATACTCCGTTTAGGATCTCATGACATGTTGATTGGCATGGACTGGTTAGCTTCCCATAAAGCCAAGTTGGATTGTTTTAACAAAACATTGGAGTGTGAATATGAGGAAGCGGAGAAAATAACCCTACAAGGAATTCAAAAGCCTATCATGGTAAGACAAATATCAGCCCTCCAAGTGAAGAAGTATTGTAACAAAGGATGTTCCTTGTATGCAATACAAATACTGAACTATGTTAAGGACAGTAAATTGATCCTAAAGGACCATCCTATATTAAGACATCATAAAGATGTGTTTCCAGAAGAGGTATTGTTAAGCCCCAAATCGTGGCAAATTACCCCTTAATTTGGGCATATTACATTAGTATTTTATTTTTATTTTTATGTCGGCTTGGCTCCATTAGTTGTAATTGTACCTCCTAGTCTCCTATATATACCAAGGAGACCTTTTCATTTGGAATCATCTTGTATTTGTCAATTCATGTAATCTATAAGGAGGTTGCCCCCTCAAAGAGGCTTATTATCTGAATCTCTCTATTTTTCAAGGCGTGGAGTACTTATTCTGAGGTTTTTTTATGTTATTTTGATATTTGGTTCTTAACATTTCGTATCAGATCTAGACAATCCTCGGGACTAACTTCTTTAAAACAAATCTTCTTGGAATTTTCACTACAACTTCCTTTCTGGAAGGTTTCAAGATCTGAAATTTATATGGTGTAGAGAGGACATATAGAAATAGTGTGGGTTCAAATTTAAGATCTTGGTTCATTATAGTTTTGGAGATACATTCTATTTGAGTTAGGGTTTTTTACTAGTCCTGAAACTAGTCTGAAACACGTCTTCTTGGAATTTTCACTCCCAATTTTTTTTCAGATTGGTTTCAGGTTCTGACATTTTTACACTGTGAAGAAGGAATAGTGAAGTATCTTGTGTACAAATTTCATCCCTTGATTCAATGTACTATGAAATTTATTCTCAAAGGAAATTAGGGTTTTTGGCAAGTCCAGATTTCAGTCTAAAACAAGTGTTCTTGGGAAAACTGTTATATATGAAGCTACAGACCTCCAAACTGAGTGAGACCTATTCCATTGGTTATGGTACAAAAAAAAAAATTACTAGTGGAAATTTCAATTTCTTAAGTTAAGACAGTGACATGCAGCAGGCCATACAAGTTCGCTCTCCTGAAAGGGAAAAAATCAGCACATCTTAGGAAAGTTATCATAAAATTCTCTTGGAGAATCCAATCTTGGTCTAACATGTGGTGTTGGAAATAAGACACATTAGGATACCTCGGGCTGAAAATATATACTCTGAAGGGATGAAATTGCAGAGCTACAGCAAAAGAAAGGTCAACTAGGAGAACAATCTCCAAATTAGGGTTTAAAAAGGTGTGTTTTTCTTTTTTTTGAAATTTGCATATCTTTTGACTAGAAGATCCAATTGGGGTGATTCAAAAAGTGGGATAGAGTGGGATAAAATGAGTATCACATAAATTTGGTAGAATCTTATGTATTTTTAGTTATAGACGTATTCTGGTGTCTCTAAATGTAGGAGTTGTCGTTACTTGTCAGTGCTACAACCCAGGGACAGTGTGGTTCTTCCATGTACCTAGAGTATATCAAAAGGCCCCTTTCAAACGATTGTGCATTAGACATAACTACTATAGATTTGATCTCCCACATACTAGTGTTTATCGGGATACCCCCTAGAATCCTGAGACCAATCGAGTAAACCAGTTGGTCGTATTGTTGCTATAGTACACCGAGAACAACACTTGGGGAGATCACTCTCTAGTACTTGGGTAGTCAAATAGTATGGCTAAGGGCATGGTCAATCCTCCTTAGTTAATGCCCAGAGATATTGGGCCGAGTAATATTATTGTACCCTGCACGTATATCAGAGAGTTATAGCACCTAACACTCCCTTGTCTGTGAGGACCTCTGCCTAATCCAATTAGGAATTCCTACCTTGCAATGATACTTGGCCAACATGCCACCAAAAAAGGGAACTTATACACCAAATAAGCCCTTAGACAGTGCTACTTGGACTCTTGATGAAGGTGAAGAAATGCATAGGGACATAGATGATTTACAAAAGAAGGTAGTAACAAAAGTTGATGGATTCAACTAAACCTAGCTGGAAGTGATGATGGATACTAAGATGGATGGCTTAAAAGGGGAGATAATGGAAGGGTTGGAAAAAAATTTAATAGAGAGGCCACCTGAAAGTGACAATGTATCCCATGAAATTCATGATGATGACATAAGGAAGATGAATCAAGACTGGAGAAACTCCAACTTTGGGTTGAAGACCAACCACTTTCCTAAGATCAATATGAGGAAGTTTGATGGCAAGGATACAATCACATGGATACTCCAAATGGAGTAGTTCTTTGATATACATGATGTGCCACACACACAAAAGGTATGAATTGCGTCCTTATATTTAGAGCCTAATCAGTGTGTGTGGTATCAATGGCTTTGTTCTCATAAATCACTTGTCACTTGGACAATTTTCGAGGAAGAAATGATAGCACACTATGAGGATACAAGGAGCAATACCTTATTCAGCCAATTGATAAATCTCAAGCAAAAGGGTTCAGCTGCAGAGCACATTGAGAACTTCCAAAGATTGAATATAAAGGTAACGATATTCCATATGAGCACTTGATTGATGTCTTCATAGGAAATTTAAAGGATACCATTCAACATGAAGTTTGCCTTTGGGAACCCAAATCATTGGAGAATGCATTCAGGGTGGGGAGAAATGTTGAAAGCAAAAATTTGGCTATGGATACTAGAAGGACCACCCCTAACATCTATCGAGAGAATAATTTTCCTTCCTCTAAACCACCTCAACAATTGGAGGAAATAAAAGCAAAAGTTTTATGCTTTAATTGTGACAACAAGTACAGTAACGGACATAAGTGTGGTGAGAAGAAATTATTCTACATAGATTGTGAAGAGGAAGAAGAATAAGAACAAGAACCATATCAAGATGAAGATGTAGAAGAGATTTCTTCTGAAGAGATGAATCCCACCATATCATGTCATGAATTGGATAGAATTAGCACTCCTCAAACCCTCGAGATCAAAGGATATATCAAAAAGAAAAAGGTAATAGTGTTAATTGATTCTGGTAGTACTCATAATTTCATTCGCTCTAAATTAGCCAAAGCTCTCAATTGCTTTATATATCCAACGCCAGAGTTTCAAGTGATGATTTAAAATGGAGGAACTATCAATTGCTCAGGAAAATTCCATAAGATCAATCTTACCATGGGGGAATATGTAATGAATATTCCAATGATTTCCATACCCATGGGTGGTGTTGATGTCGTACTAGGGTTCCAATGGTTACGATCATTGGGAACAATGGATTTTCATTTTCATGAAATTTTCATTGGAAGGAAAGGAATTTGAGTTAAGGGGTATCATAGGGAAACCCAGTAAGGTGTTAAGCTCTAATGGCATGAAAAAAATATTGAAAAAAGGGGCATCAGTGTGTAATTGTACAACTATGTTCACTAGATGTTAAAACATCTAATCCATATATTCCCATATATCTCCAAGGGATCATTGATAAGCATTCCAAAGTATTTGAAGATATTCCCAGATGTCTTCCACCCACTCACGATCATGATCATGCTATTCACTTAATTCCTGGGAGTGTTCCTCCTAACATCGGGCCTTACAGATACCCTTATGCCCATAAGAGTGAAATTGAGCGTATGGTTGAAGAAATGTTAGAGGCTGGCATTATTATACCTAGCCAAAGTTCTCACTCTGCACCAGTGGTAATGGTACTCAAGAAAGAGGGCTCTTGGCGTATGTGTCCATATTATAGAGATCTCAACAAGATCACCATTAAAGATAAGTTTTCCATTCCTGTCACTGATGAATTGTTAAAGGAACTACATGGAGAAATTTACTTCACAAAGTTGGATCTCTGTTCAAGGTATCATCATATTAGAATGAAGGAAGTAGATATCCAAAACAACAACATTTAGAACTCATGAAGGCCATTATGAATTTTTGGCCATGCCTTTTGGCCTTACGAATGCACCTTCCACATTCCAAGGATTGATGAATTCTATTTTCGAGCTCTTCATTTGAAAATTGGTGTTAATATTTTTTGATAATATATTAATCTATAGAAAGTCTTGGTAAGATCATGTTCGACATGTTGACAGAGTGCTACAGCTACTAAGGAGCAACATCTATATGCCAAACTATCCAAATGTTTCTTTGGGGTGAAGGACGTAGAGTATTTGGGTCATATTGTATCTCATGAAGGTATCAAGGTAGACCCTAGCAAGATTAAATCCATGATAGACTAGGTGATTCCCAAAACATTGAAGAATCTTAGAGGATTTTTGGGTTTGGCAGGTTATTACTGCAAGTTTTTTTGGAACTATGGAAGAATAGCAGCACCTTTAACTGCATTAACTAAGAAGGATGCATTTTCATGAAATCCAGAGGAAACTCAAGCTTTTGAACAACTTAAAGAGGAAATGTGCAAAGCTCATGTATTGACCACACCAGACTTCACAAAAAACTTTATTGTGGAAAGTGATGCCTTGGGAAATGGCATTGGTGTTGTTCTAATGCAAGAAGGAAGGCTCCTTTCTTTTGAAATTCTGCCACTCAAGGAAAAGGACTTACACAAACCCATTTATGAGAAGGAAATGATGGAAATACTACATGTATTGAAGCAATGATGCCCTTACATAATAGGTAGGCACTTCAAGGTCAAAACAAATCATGACAGCCTTAAATACTTCTTGGAACAAAGACTATCTCTAGAAGAGCAACAAAAATGGGTGACCAAGATGTTGGGTTATGACTTTGAAATAATCTACAAAAAAGGGAAGCAAAATGTTGTGGCATATGCACTCTCAAGAAAGGATGAACATGTTGAGGCATTTATCTATGTTATCTCTATCATCCAACCTGATTGGATAACAAAAGCAAGGGATGAATGGAAGAATGACGAAGAAGTGTGGAATCTCATTCAAAGTTTGCAACAAGATTCCAATGCATCTGATACATTTACATGGAAAAATGATTCACTATGGTACAAAGATCGTTTATATTTATGTAATAACTCCCAACTCAAATAAAAGGTACTTTGGAATTGCACACCTCTCCAGTAGGAGGGCACTCGAGATTTTTGAAAACCTATCACAGGGTCAAGAGGGATTTTTTTTGGGATGGCCTTAAAAATGATGTTCAAATGTTTGTGGCAGAATGTTTGGTTTGCCAACAAAATAAGGTGGAAACAATTAAGACCCTAGGTCTTTTATAACCATTAGCCATTCCAAGTCAATGTTGGGAGGAGGTTTCCATGGATTTCATCACAGGGTTACCGACGTCTAAAGGAAAGAGTGTCATCATGGTGATTGTTGATAGAATTACCAAGTCCACACACTTTTGTGCACTCTCTCATCCTTTGAAAGCTAGTACAGTTGCTACTACATTCATGGAGACAGTTCAAAAGCTACATGGAAGCCCAAATATTATTGTAAGTGACAGAGATCTCATCTTCGCTAAACATTTTTGGACACAATTATTTTCTTGTTTGGGTACTCAATTGGCTCATAGCTCATCTTATCATCCTCAATCTGATGGACAAACTAAGATAGTGAAAAAATGTATGGAAGGAGACCTTTGTTGCTTTCTCTCTGATAAACAAACATAATGGTTCAAGTGGTTATAATGGTGGTATAACACTTCCTTTCATACTGCAACAAAAAAGTCACCATTTATGGCGCTTTATGGATATCACCCACCGTCCATCACTTCTTCTCTAAAGAAAATCTAAGGTTCAAGCAGTGGAAAATCACATCGAGCATCAACAAGAAGTTCTCCAACTCTTAAAATACAACCTGACCATGGCACACAATCCGCATGAAACAACAAGCAGATCGGCATCGTAGTGAAAGAAGTTTTGAAGTAGGGGATTGGGNCTTTATTGTGGAAAGTGATGCCTTGGGAAATGGCATTGGTGTTGTTCTAATGCAAGAAGGAAGGCTCCTTTCTTTTGAAATTCTGCCACTCAAGGAAAAGGACTTACACAAACCCATTTATGAGAAGGAAATGATGGAAATACTACATGTATTGAAGCAATGATGCCCTTACATAATAGGTAGGCACTTCAAGGTCAAAACAAATCATGACAGCCTTAAATACTTCTTGGAACAAAGACTATCTCTAGAAGAGCAACAAAAATGGGTGACCAAGATGTTGGGTTATGACTTTGAAATAATCTACAAAAAAGGGAAGCAAAATGTTGTGGCATATGCACTCTCAAGAAAGGATGAACATGTTGAGGCATTTATCTATGTTATCTCTATCATCCAACCTGATTGGATAACAAAAGCAAGGGATGAATGGAAGAATGACGAAGAAGTGTGGAATCTCATTCAAAGTTTGCAACAAGATTCCAATGCATCTGATACATTTACATGGAAAAATGATTCACTATGGTACAAAGATCGTTTATATTTATGTAATAACTCCCAACTCAAATAAAAGGTACTTTGGAATTGCACACCTCTCCAGTAGGAGGGCACTCGAGATTTTTGAAAACCTATCACAGGGTCAAGAGGGATTTTTTTTGGGATGGCCTTAAAAATGATGTTCAAATGTTTGTGGCAGAATGTTTGGTTTGCCAACAAAATAAGGTGGAAACAATTAAGACCCTAGGTCTTTTATAACCATTAGCCATTCCAAGTCAATGTTGGGAGGAGGTTTCCATGGATTTCATCACAGGGTTACCGACGTCTGAAGGAAAGAGTGTCATCATGGTGATTGTTGATAGAATTACCAAGTCCACACACTTTTGTGCACTCTCTCATCCTTTGAAAGATAGTACAGTTGCTACTGCATTCATGGAGACAGTTCAAAAGCTACATGGAAGCCCAAATATTATTGTAAGTGACAGAGATCTCATCTTCGCTAAACATTTTTGGACATAATTATTTTCTTGTTTGGGTACTCAATTGGCTCATAGTTCATCTTATCATCCTCAATCTGATGGACAAACTAAGATAGTGAACAAATGTATGGAAGGAGACCTTTGTTGCTTTCTCTCTGATAAACAAACATAATGGTTCAAGTGGTTATAATGGTGGTATAACACTTCCTTTCATACTGCAACAAAAACGTCACCATTTATGGCGCTTTATGGATATCACCCACCGTCCATCACTTCTTCTCTAAAGAAAATCTAAGGTTCAAGCAGTGGAAAATCACATAGAGAATCAACAAGAAGTTCTCCAACTCTTAAAATACAACCTGACCATGGCACACAATCCGCATGAAACAACAAGCAGATCGGCATCGTAGTGAAAGAAGTTTTGAAGTAGGGGATTGGGTATTTTTAAGACTACAACCATACAAACAGATGTCCCTCAAGCAAGCTAAGAAGGATAATAAATTATCACCGAAGTACTATGGCCCTTATAAGGTGTTGCAAAAGATTGGTACTATGGCATACAAATTGGAGCTTCCTGCATCTTCACGAGTACACCCAGTTTTCCATGTTTCATGCTTAAACAAGGTTATAGGTGACAAGATCCCAGTTCAAACTATATTTCCAGAAATTGACAAGGAAGGAAAAATGATATTGGAGCCTGAGGCTATCACTGACACAAGAATTTGCCAGCTGAGGAATAGATCAATTTCAGAGTATCTCATTAAGTGGAAGAAACTACCTGCTAAAGATTACACGTGGGAACATGAGTCTTTTATACGGAAGCATCTAGAACTACTAAAGCGTTGAGGATAACACTTGTCTAAAGGGGAGGGGCATGTTAAGCCATAAATTGTGGCACAATACCCCTTAATTGGGGAATATTACATTAGTATTGTTATTTTATTTATGTCGGCTTGGGTCCATTAGTTGTAATTCTACCGCCTAGTCTCCTATATTTACCAAGGAGACCTTTTCATTGGGAATCATATTGTAGTTGTGAATTCATGTAATGTATAAGGAGGTTTCCCCCTCGAAGAAGCTTGTTATCTGAATTTATCTCTTTGTCAAGGCGTGGAGTACTTATTCTGAGGTTTTTTATGTTATTTTGATATTTGGTTCTTAACATGTACTAGGTCTACCTCCAAAAAGAGATATTGATTTCTCAATAGAACATATACCTGAAGCGATGCCAATGTCTAGAGCACCTTATAGAATGAGTACACCAGAGCTAGTTGAGCTCAAATTACAGCTAAAGGAGATGTTGGAAAAAAGTTACATTTGACCTAGTGTGTTTGCTTGGGGAGCATTGGCCTTGTTTGTGAAGAAGAAGGATGACACACTCAAGTTTTGCATAGACTACATACAACTCAACAAAATTACAATTAATAATAAGTATCCCTTACCAAGAATTGATGACTTATTTGACTAATTAACGGGTGCTACAATTTTCTCCAAGATTGACTTGAGGTCTGGATACCATAAATTTTGGATTAAGGTTGAAGACATCCACAAAACATCCTTTAGGACGAGATATGGGCATTATGAATTTGTGGTGGTGTCATTTGGGCTTACTAATGCACCAACCACCTTCATGTGTTTGATGAATAATTTTCTCGGCAAGTTCTTGGACAGATTTGTGATGGTCTTCATTGATGACATCTTAATCTATTCTAAGAACAAGGAAAAGCATAAAGAGCACCTCAAGTTAGTGATTCAAGTGATGAGAGAGCACAAAATCTATGCAAAGTTTAGTAAGTGTGTTGTATTCCAAAAATAGATCCATTACTTAGGTCACGTCATCTATGAGGAAGGAGTGGTGGTTGATCCTGACAAGATCAAGTCCATTATAGATTGGCCTACACCAAAAGATGTATCTGATGTCAGATCCTTTATGGGTCTAGCGGGATACTACAAAAGATTCATAAAGGAGTTTTATAATATTGGTCATCCAATCACCTCCTTTCAGAGAAAATGAGTTAAATTTATTTGGATAGCAGAGTGTGAGGAGAGTTTTCAGTAGCTGAAATACCTATTAACCAATGCACATGTGCTGAAAATTCCATACCCAAACAAGGAATTCCTTATGTGTACAGATGCCTGCAAAGAAGGACTTGAAGGAGTCCTCATGCAAGAAGGCCATGTGATTTGTTATGAATCTAGGAAATTAAATGAACATGAAATGAATTATGTGATTCGTGACTTAAAATTGGCTTTTATAGTGCATGCCTTTAAAATGTGGAGGCATTGCCTCCTAGGTAGAAAATTTGTACTTATGACAGACCATAGGGGGCTGAGATATTTGTTTGACCAGCCCAAACTCAATGTTAGGCAAGCTAGGTGGATGGCTCTCCTTAGTGAATTTGATTTTGAAATCAAACACATTAAGGGAAAAGACAATAGGGAGTTTGATGCCCTCAATAGAAGCATGCAAGTGATTCACTTGGAAACTATAAGCACCTATGAATCACACATCAAGGAAAGGGTTAAAAGTGCACAAGAAACATATGAGTTTTTCAAAACTGTAAAGGAATATCTAGACAAAGAACCCACGGGGTTGAAATATAATGTCTATCAATTGTTGAATGATGGTCTGCTAACTTACAAAGGTCAGTTGTAGATCCCAAATTGTAACAACTTGAATAGGTTCATCATGGATGAACTACATAAAAGACCATATGTTGGCCATCATGGTTATCCAAAAATGATCGCAGCCACTAAGAAATTGTTTTATTGGCCAACAATGAAAAAGGACATAGAACATAGTTACCAACTTAACGAGAACTCTACAAAGTTCTCGTTTTGGGGGGGTTCCAATTTTTTACCCTGTTTTTAAAAATGGTGCTACTAGTAGCACCCCCCCTCCGTTTTTAGGTGGTTTTCGATATTTTAAATTTTTCGATCCACAATGTTTCCACATTATTTTTTTAAATGTTTATTTTTCATCTATTTTCAATTTTTTCTATATATATATATATATATATATATATATATATTATTCAACGGTGTTTTTAGTCTTTTTTTCATGCTTCTTTCAATCTTAAAAATATTTTTTACCGTTTTTTGAAGTTATGATTTTTCATATAATTTTGTCTCCTTAATTAATTTATTGTTCCATACTTTTTTAATATAGTGAAAAACATCATTTTTAACACATTGTTTACCTTTACTTCAATAAATCGAAAACAATTGTAGTGAAATAACACTATTTTTGAATATTTAGCAAAAAAATACACATTTTATAGCCATATATAATAAAAAAACATATACATTTTGGTACA
>JZKD02S1491848.1:0-10715 GCA_000966675.3 Picea glauca
GTAGATAATGAGACTAGCAAAAGTCTTGAAGCTAATATCCATCTCAAGACTCAAATTGAAGAATCCAAAATGGTATAGGAACTACTAAAGAATCAAGTAAATGAAAAGGAAGAGTCATGTCATAAGTTGGAAGTTAAAGTTGTTGATCTTAGAAAGAAATTAGAGAAGTCAAACAAATTCTTGAATAGCTCAAAAATATTGAATGAAATCTTGGATAGTCAAAGATCACCAAATGATAAATCAAGTCTTGGATACAAAAAAAAAGATACACATGTTGAAGAAACCTCAAAGAAGCATGAGGCAATTCCCTCACTCTCAAAGGATGGAAATAATGTTGCAAGTCGACCATCTACACAAGAAAAGGAAAGTTTCAAAAGAACAAAGCAAGGAAGATATCAAGAAGCCATCTTTACACCTTAAAGCAAAATTTAAAAGAGAGACACCTTCAATATGGACACCAAAGCAAAGGTATGGAAATTTTTTATGGTCACTGTTACTCATGTAATGAATATGGTCAAAAATATTTGGAATGAAGATATTATGCAAGGAGAGATAATGAAATATTTCATAAAACCCTAAGGTGTTAGAGATGTAATAAATTAGGACACATTGTTGCTCATTGTCACACCATGAGATGTTAGAACTGTAGTGTATTTGGCCACAAATCCTAGGATTGCTGGAACACAAGAGGACAATCCATGAGAAGTGCTTCTTTTAGCATGACTATAAGAACACTTGAAGTTAGGAAGGAAGACAATTTTGAAAATATGGAATCTTAGAGTTCAAGTTTTGAGAAGCTCGAACACCATTAGAAGTGGGTAAAGAAGAATGAACAACCAGAACAGAATGGAATCCCTAAGGCAAGCTCAACCTTGACATCTTTTGAAGAGTACAGTGGTTACATTGGTAACAGTCATGTACATACATGATATGACCTATAAATAGGTCGCGTACATACGTGAGTTGTCTGTATAGCAGGCCACGTACATGTGGTAAAATCCTTGTAAACAAGGCTATGCAAATAAGTTGTAGCTTGATGTGATGGCATAACTTTGTATTGCAGTGTATGAAATTGTTTATCGCAGGGTCTGACATGGTTTGTTACAGGTTTTCATGATTACATGTTGGCATACATAATTGTTGTATGTATGGTGGTGACATATGGTTGAGTGTTGAAAGACTATCTTGGATGCATGGTACTAACCCTAGAATGTGGATTGAAACATTTTTCTGTTGAGGTACAATGTTGTTTGTGATAATGAATTTATGTCACATTGGTTATGAGATATATCATGATGATGAGACACACTTCTAGTAGATATATGTGTGGAGGTTTAGTATATGATGTAGTGAATGGATGTTGAGACAAATATGTTAGGGTACATGATTGGTACATATTTGAGTTCAATTAATGTATCTTGTGATGTAATTTTAGAGGCATATTTGTTGGATATCTTGGTGCATGAATTTGGCATGTGGTTGAGCTGCAGATTTGTACATGTAGTTGATGAGTTGATGAGGTGGTTATATTATACATCATTTATGAGTCATATAGTTGATGCATGTTTGGTACACTTTTGGTACACTGATAGAGGCACCTTTTAGTAGTATGGTTGGCACATGTTTTGTGGTTGATATGGCATACTTGTATGAGATCACATCTTGATTCGAGTTCATCATGTTTGGTGCATAGTGGATGCACTTTCTTGGTAAAGGTGGTGATACATGTTTAGTGCAATGTTGATGCATTCATAGATGGTAAATGTTTGTGGGTGATAGTGCTTGGCTAAAGTACACCATTGGTATTACTTGTTTAGCATATACTTTGGTACATGATGTATGGGATGACATAGTTGAGACACTTGATTGATTGAGATACATGATTGTAGCACTTGGTTCATGGCAAAGGCATATCATGAGTGATATGACATTTGGTTGAGGCACATGGTTGGCATGTTTGTAGAGGCATATGGTTGATACACTCCATTGATGATATCTTATGGTATATTATAGTATTGATATACATGGTTGATGTACATGGATGTTGTGCATGGTTGAAAAATTGTATGGCACATGATGTATATGGTTGATGTTTTGTTCACGATTCTCTATTAATTGTTGACATACCATTTTCTTCATGATGTATCATATGGAACGAGTTTGATGCATGGACAGGTCCAAGGATCATCCTATAAAGAATGAATCATTCTTGAGAATTTGATCTATGTTCTAGTTGAGCAGTAGCATTTGGAGCAGAAGAATATTCCAGTGGTAGCATAATTTTCATATTGCGGAGAAGACAAGGGGAGACATACCCATAGTGAGAGTCATTATTATTCCCATGATTATAGGAGGAGAGATTTATCATATGAAAAGGTAAATATTTGGAGAAAGAGCACAAAGGAATGGTTCTAGGAGGAGAAATGGTCACATGGGGATCATTAGCGACATATCTTCATCATTACATCAGAGTGATATCCCTTGTTCAAAAGTGGAGAAATTATCCATAGGAAGATCAAGCCATCCAAGCAAAGGGAGAACCCCCAAGGAGACTTTAGGCAGCAGGAGAATCCCTAAGGAGAAAACTACCCTTTTCCATTGATGTCAAAGGGGAAGAGATAATCACATTGATGTGATTAAGATGACCATTGATTAAGAGCAATGCCATGTCTACATATTTCCATCAATGATTGGTGTTGACATCAATGTTGGTATTTCCATCAATGCTAAAGGGGGATATTGTTGGATCATGTTGTCATTGATGTCAAAGGAATAATTTATTGTCATAGTATATTGATGAAGTATGTATTGTAATTGTTGTAAATGAATGGATGTCAAGTGAATTCATTTATAAATGATGCCATGCATAGATGAATATTGATCAATGTGTTGTCATATGATGCATATATGGATGTATGCATTAATGTATTGATTGTTGGATCATGTGTGTTGAAGGAAAATCTCCCTGCGGACAGGTAGATCGCCTCTTGAGAGATAGACTCTTAACTCTTAAGACATAAGAAGCTTAACGTGGACACTGACTTCCTTTTAGATATATAAAAACTAATGCATGAGGAGGAAGGAGAACAGGAGTACATTTTTACTGACATTTGGTCTCTACACACTCCGAGTTGAGCTCCGATCTCTTGCTCCTCGATAAGCCCTGTAGACAAACAATAGTACAACCACTTCCTACTCTATTGATATTAGCTCGAAAATAGATCTATCTATCAATGATAAGTTCATGTAATATCAAACGCAAACTAGAAATAAACAGGCCAAGCATGTCATATTGATGAGAACAATGATAGAAGTAACTTACAACCATGGATGCGAATGCAACAGCTTCGTCAAGTCCCCTTTGTCTAACCCTTTCTAAAAAGATCCACAACCTGGATGATAGCAGCTTCACTGATTACTCTCCTCCAGTTCACTGTGTGTTTCCTATGAGATCATAGGTTTCATGCTTGCAATTATTCCTCCTTTCCACCATCATAGAGCCTGCTTATATAGGTTAAGAGAGGCTTAACCTCTTGAGGTATATTTAGGGTAGGTTGAGGAATTCCCTCCTTAGATCAAGGATATTCTCCTAAGATCATGATTGAACCAGGAATTCAAATGCAACTACCTTCCAAACTTGAAATATCCTCCCCTTATTCTCCTCAACAGATCAACTACTGCCCAGATTAGACAACGCTCCCTCAAAAGGGGCATCAGGGCGCTATAATGCTCCCTAGTAGGCTCAAGGGGAGCGTCAGTGCTTCAAAGACTTGTAGCACTCCTTCAGAGGGGTGGTTTAGTGTTATAACGCTTCCTAGGACCTTATAGGGTAGCGCCAACGCTCCTAAGGGTGATGTAGGAGAGCGCTCCCTTCTAAAAATCTAGTTTGAGAGCTCTTTTCAGGTGACAAGAGATACCTGACTTCAGTTAGCCATTCTTTTTCTTCAAATCAAGTGTTTGAGGTGTTCTAAGTGTCTCCTTAGTGTCGTCATCATGGAAATATGCTTTGTTTGATATTTGCGACACTTGTGAACAACATGTGACACTTGCGATAGTTGTGAGGAACATGCGACACTTGCGACACTTATCAAAGCGGGTAATGTTGATGTGTAATAGATTTCCCCCCAAAGCATGAAGTTAGAAGATGAGAACTGATAATTGAAATGCTTTGTAGAATTTCAATCAAGGGTATAGACTCAGAGAACCTGATGGAATCTGCACACAAACATCCAACAAATATCATGACATGTTTCAAAACCCAAGGTAGGCATACCTATGCTTGGGTGATCAAGACTTGCAAGATATGGCCGCCATAAAATACACTGCGGATCCATAATTGTATTGATGAAAAGGTATATCCACCGAGGATACAATGTGGATCTATACTCTGATGACCTGGATTGATCGTAGCCACGAAGAATACACAGTGGATCTACGAGATGACAAGACATAGCCACGACCAATACAAAGTGGATCTATGTAACAATGTATGTATCATTTGTCCAAGAGAAACTCCTTTGCAACCTAGGCAAAGTACATATCAAAGTGATGACTCAACCCAGGGTCTTCTTACCGATCCTAATGTGGTATGAATCTAACCATGTGAATAGATGTCCTGACGTTGAACATGGCAGAAACCACTTGATTACTGGTCAATGGTGTAAACCGTTAACAAGTGCGAGGGAGATCACCATTAATGTCAATGATTCCCAAGGTACCCTAGTACATTCTAGCGAATGTGAATGGATGAGATGGATTCGAACATCCATGGAATCATCCAATCAGAGGTCAATGATGTAAACCTACTGTCGAATGTGAGGAGGCCTGCCATTGAGGTGTGCAGGTCCCAAAGTACTAACTGGTTTCTAAGCCTAATTCCTAGATAATGTGTTGAGGTCGACAAGAATAGGCTCATCGAAGGAGGGCCTTGATGTATCCCCCATCAACGACGTGAAATGGAAATAGAGATGTAATTGGTAGATCAAATGAACATGGAATGACATGGGTTTTGAGACAAGATATTTGTGATGGCTGACTCTAGAGGCGGATACTTCCCTTGAACACTAAGTCACAACAGCAAAAACATGACATGGACCAAAACTTAATGATGCAGTGGATGTTGTGACTTACGTCAGGTGACCCAAAGGAGTGAAAGAAACTCAAAGGAATGGCTTAGTGCAGAGGTTTAGTGGATTATAATGCATGCAGATGACAAAGTGTTGTGTTCAAGGGTGACTCTAAGAATTACTTGGTAATGTTCTCAAGAGACTTCTTGGCTTGCTTCTTTCAAATTTTCCCCCATCCAGACAGACGAGTACCTATTTTTGATTTAATGAGCTCGAGGAGGATAACACATTCTTGATATAACTCACCTTCGGTAAGTTCCTCTTCCTTTTTTTAATGAACTAGAAGAATTAAGGGTTCAATCCCATATGGGCCTGTCGATGTGTGTTTTAGCGAGTCCAAAGACAGAAAACTCAAAGGTTTTTCATGATTATAGAGTCTGGAAAAACACTTAAAGGAGAAATATCTCAGTTCCTTTTTCATACAGTAGTCTGACGAGACCAAAAAAGAGATAAACTATCGCTCGAAAGATGCCCTTTCGAACCTTTTAACGAGTGTGAAAGGAAGCAAGGTCACTCGACGATATTTTCATATTTAGAGAGTCTGAAAAGAGTTTAAAGATGACTCTAGGGGGTTCCTTTTTCATGTGTCCATGTGGGTCCGAAAAAAAGATAAAAGTCTACCTGGTGCATTCTCATATTTTCGAGCTTGAAAACGAACTAAGACTATGCTCATGGATGTGACAAGGTAAGCAAATGATCAGAACTGCTTGGAAACCTGTGATGTCAAAACTGCAATCCAGAGGTTTAGTGAAGCCATTATATTGGCAGAGAAACCCATAAATAACTATACCTTATAAAAAATGGAAATTCATAAATAGTAATACAAGAAAAAATTCATTTACCATTTCATTTTGCATAAGGAGTTGTAGCAGTGGAGATTCTCACTTTGGAGGTGGATCTTGTTTCGCTTGATACCAGAGCTACGGTTGACCGTTTCTCTTGCCGTTTGGACCAGGTAGATCTTCATCTACCCTTCTTTTAATTACATGGTTTAATATTCATTTTCATAACAGTATTTAATTAAGAAAATGAAGCCCTAGGTCGCTCCAAAAAATATTAAATCGGCCTCTATTAAAAATGATGGGAGTAAGACATTCTTTTGCAAAAAACATTTTAGAAAGTGATAGCCAAGATGCCAATGCCTTGAAACTTGAGTAGATGGGTTTCTTTTGTCAAAGAATTCATAGAAAACTCAAAAATACACCCACGCAGCCATTATGGACATCATCTTAATTAAAAAACGTTTGCGTGATGATTATGGAATGGTACATAGAGGGCGTGGTCTTTTTGAACAATGTGGGCATTAGATTTCAAGTTCTTAAATTGTTTAAGAAATTGTCGAAATTGCCAAAAAATTGAATAATGAAATTCTTTGTTTTTTTGTGTGTAGGTGATTTCGGCGACCATGATCGAGTGGAAAGAACGAGAGCATGAGATTGATGACTTGGCTTCTTTGCGGAGTCCTCGCACGTGGGCCGCGTTGAGAGCTTGTAGCTTACTGAAATTCTTCAAATTGCAAAAAATGAAGAAGGAGATTTTATTGCTTGAGCACATGATCATCTTGTGGGATGTCGCGGAGCAAGGGTTCCAGATCGGGACACAACTTCTAACCATTGAGTTGGAAGACGTATATTTCTTGACTAGCCTCTCGAAAAGAGGGGTTCCCATATCTTTTTTCGGGCAGAGGGGGCTTCCTGAGAAAGTGGGTGTGTATCTGGCATGTCATTGTGTCACAAGAGCAAGACTGGTGGGGGGTAGAATCCCTATCAAGGATATCCGAGAGTTACCCCTCCGGTCCATTTTGTTTTCCATCACGAGCGTGACAGGAAGTACTAGCGCATATCTAGCATCGAGATCACAGGTAGCTTATGGCATACAGTGTTTGGAGCCAACATTGTTTAACTGGAGAGTAAGGTTCCTTCGGAATGTGAAGGAACATGTATCACGGTGTAGGATGGGACAAAAATAGTTCGGATACAGATCTTTTCTAGTCTCACTTTCCTTAGAGCACATCCCCCAAATGCAGCCTCAGATAGCACTGGCAGTGCGACCAGTGGAAGAACCAAGGATGGAGAGGTGGACTAGTCTGTCTCCGAGGCTAGTAGCAAAGTCAGAGTTCCGTTTCACCGGTGACTTCTTCACTTGGCTGAGACGGAAGTATCTCTGGATAGAAGACTTCCCGTATGCTGAGGTGGATTTATATAGGAGCATGTATTTGATTCTACCCGTGGGGGAAGATTGGGATGCGTCAGGTAAGAGACTAAGCAACACCTTGTCTAGTTTTTGTTTTTTAAGTTTTTAATGTATATATATTTTTTTGGGTATGCAGAAGAGTTTTTAAAAGATATATTGTTTTCAACATGCAGACAAGGGAGCAGTGTGATCAGCTGAGATACCGATACCAGGACGTCGTGGGGGTGCTCCGGTTGCAGCAGATCTGGGGGCACCAGTGATAGGTCTCTGGGAGGTTGAAATAAACCTTCAAGGCCTCACGATGGGCATTCCTCCTCTACGGAGGGGAGAAGTGCCTTTACATCTGCAGAGGCACATTGTGGGAGTGCCAGAGAATGTCAATTCTCTACTGAGACACGTAGTGCACGCAGTGATATGTTACTCTCAGCACAATGTAGTGCAGGGAGATTAGAGTCTCTCTCGTGATTGTATTTTTGTATGACTTTTCAGGCGATATTTTATGGGTGTAAAGACCCAACATTTTGCTCTTCTAAATACTTTTTGATGTAATCAAAACATTTTAGTCACGCTATGTGTATATATACAGTTCTTAGTTTTTACAGTGCCAAAACCTTTGTACATGATGATGCCTTTAATGTGATGTGTTTTAATTTACATGTGATGTGCAATTTGCTTTCCTTTATGAAATATTATCTATGGGCGAGATACTGATCCATGATATAATTAGCTAACGAATCCGACACATTGTTGAGTTGTCATGGAATATGTCTGTATTCGATATAATCAAACATTTGTTCAAGACAAAGAACTTGTAGGTGGAGACGTAGCAGGATAGGATTACAAATAGCGTAGATACGATTGAGTTGATAGACCACGAGTTGGGAGTCTAGGTTAACAATGATACGAGAGATACCTAGGGAGGAGGCTTGGGTCAAGAGTCCGATGACAACGTGATATTCTACCATGTTATTAGTCGCTGGTCCTAAGAAAATACCTCCTGAACTCACCACCTCGTCAAATTGGTAAATGACCCATGCTGCCGAAGCAATGTTCCGGGTGTGTTGACTAGTGCCATCCACAAACCCGACAAAGATAGGAAAGGAAGATGTCATCTGCGCATGAAAACACAAGAACAATTATGAGTGGCAAAGGGAAAGACTCGAGCATGCGAAAGAAACAGACACACCAAACTAAAATACAATAATGTACAACGTACACATGCTAGGTGATCTAGGCATAGTACTTTTTAAGGTAAAGCCCATTCCGGGGCTCTCCTAGGGAAATNGTTATAGTAGATGTCATTCTGATCACTGTGTTTATTTTAAAAAGCTAGAAAATGGAAGATTTATTATCTTGCTATTGTATGTAGATGACATGCTTGTTGCAGGGTCTAATATGCATGATATAAATGTGCTTGTAATGATCCCAAGCCAAATTCTTTCTTGGAATCACTAACTACTACTAATTTATTGATTTATTAAGTGCATACAAGATTCATCAACACATGGAGATCACAATATATTTAAGATGTAGAAGCATAAGAAAAGATCTGACCTTTTTATTATGAGCAATGTAAGATCAATACAATAGATGGCCAATCTGGCATAAACCTCAGATGACCGTACAAGAAATAGATATGAGCTGCTACAAAATGCTCCTGACAATAAAAAATAATCCTCCAAAGGCTGGATATACAATGAAGACTAAATCAAGCAGATCTGAGCCGTATTAATTCTCAACTTCCAATATAGAAAGTGCCACGTCCTACTAGAATGTTGAAGCCCTCAATAATTATACCCTACTACCAAAAGTTTCCAATGATCCCAAGAAATATGGCAAATGATAGATCGGGAAACCGTAAGGACAACCTAGATGTCCAAATTCCAAAATCCACTCTCAAACCCCGTAGATCTGAATTCCTCCACTGAATGGTGCACCCCACTGGATGACTGAAACCCTAGCTGGTTCGACCCTGATGAAGGAGGCCTCCAAATGCTCTGAAACTCTCCAAGAATATAGATCGGGCTATGATAATCCCATGGGAGAAGTTTCAGACTTAGATCTCAAGCAAATCTCCCTATATCTAAGTTTTATTGAATCACAGGACGTCCCCTATGGCTCCAAGGCATCCCAATCTGCAGACAAATGTAGAATGATGATAACCCTCCAGAAAATCCCTCAAACTGATGGTCCTTCCCCTGCAAACAAAACCCAACTATCGGAATGGACCCAGGCCCTCAGGATAACCTGGATCGAACCTCCCTCTAGATGATGGTGCACCCTTGCTGGAAACACAAGAACAATACGGCCTGCTACCTTCTAAAGTGCTAGATGGAGATGGGCTGAGACTAGAATGGTGTGGAGGAGTTTTTCATCCCCGATACCAAGCTGTGGAACAAGGTGAGTGGATAATTCACCACTGAGCTGCTCACAAGGGTTTTTACAACAAAACCCCCAAGCTGAATGCTCAAGAGCCATATCAAATGCTAATCCAAAACCAGAATGAGTAACAGGTGCGCCCCAGCCTCTTACTTATACTTTTCCTTCTAATTATCTGTTGAGTTAGGTTAAATCCCAGGGTTAATCTTATATTCTTCTATTAAGTTATCTTTTACTCCTTTACCCTTTTCCTTTCTTAAGTCAACTTAAAAATATAACTTTTAACTTCTTGACTTCCCCCCCCTCAATGTGAGACTATGAACTAGTGGGGGTGCCCTGGCCACTGAGTCTCCTTATCACCTCTCTAATAGGTGGGGGACATTACAGTCTCCCCTACTTGAAATTTCTTGTCCTCAATAAATTCCAAACCTGCTTCTCTAACCACGTGCTCCTGCTCCCAAGTGGCATCCTCAATGGGTAAATCCTTCCACCTGATTAGATACTCCTTGATGCTTTAGTTTCAGAGCCTCTTCTCTCTGACTTCTAACACCTCCTCTGGAATCAAAACAAGTTGTCCCTCCTCATCCATGGGAGGTAATGCCTCAATAGGCCTGACGTGTTGACCGAGGGATTTCTTAAGGCACAAGACATGGAAGACGTTGTGAATTTTTCTACCCCGTGGAAGCTCCAGCTCATAAGCTACTGCCCCTATCCTCTTGCTAACTCTATAAGGTCCAAAGAAACATGGATGAAGTTTCTCCACTCCACTTCTTTTAATGGAGGCCTACCTGTATGGTTGCAACCTCAAATAGACTAAATTGTCAACCTCAAAGGTACGAGCAACTCTGTGCTTGCTTGCTTGGACCTTTTGCTGGTTTTGTGCCCTCTGTAAATGATCCTTAAATTCCCTGAGAATGTCTTGGCTCTGCTGTATCCAATCCTGTACCATCGGAGCCCTACTATCACCAAATGAAATCTCCACAAATGATAAAGGATCATAGCTATATAAAGCTCTGA
>JZKD02S1491859.1:0-10715 GCA_000966675.3 Picea glauca
TGTAATTAGAATTTGGTAGAAATTAACATAAGTGAAGGTTTGGTTCATTGCATGGAAATTATTGTTGGGGATATAGTTCATACTCAATTATCATATTGTTGTAACATTCGTTTTAGATGTGCACACTATCAATGGTTGTTCCAAGCCCTTTGTAAAGATGGTCATACTAACAATGGTTGTTCCAAGCCCTTTGTAAAGATGGTCATACTAACAATGGTTGTTCCAAACCCTTTGTAAAGATGGTGTGGAGGAGGAGATCATAAACTAAAGAGCATATTGTTGTAATATTCGTTTTAGATTTGCACACTACCAATGGTTGTTCCAAGCCCTTTGTAAAGATGGTCACATTACCAATGGTTGTTCCAAGCCCTTTATAAAGATGGTTTGGAGGAGGAGATCATAGACTAAGGAGCTTGAAGATTAAAAATAAGAAAATGAAAATGAACCTTCTAAATATGCTTAAAAGTTAATAATTCATTTTGTAATTGGATTTTCATATATTTTTTCTTTATAAATAAGAGGGACCTAAGCAAAAAACAATTAATAGCAAGAAAATACAACACAATGGTGGCATCTTAGGAAAGGTAGGTTATGTGGTAAGGATTTGGCCTAAATAAGTAGAAATATATGAAAATAAAGATGTGAATATATTTGGGTGTTTTTTAAATGTTCTCTTTTTTGTTTTGTTTTTCTATACATGTGATTCAAATGAAGTTGTGAATATATTTGGGTGTTGTTTAAACGTTTTTTTTTGTTTTTTTTATTTGATTTTGATGAAATTTGCAGTTCTAAAAATAAAAATATATCCAAAAAATAAATAAACTAACCTATATATTTGTGTTGGTCCATTCACTTGTCCAACCAATTTTTGAAATTAACGATTCACTTTGTAATTGAATTTAGTTTTAAAAATTTAATCTATAAAAAAAATATGAAAATGAACCTTGCTCGATTTTTAGATATTTCTTCTTTATAAATACAAATATAAATAAGAGAGACATGAGAACCGGAAACCAACAAAGTAACCTTAAAGTTAATGTAATATTCCTCGCCAATCTGCTGATGTGGTTTAGAATCTTTGATAAACACTTCTTACTATTGTCACAAATTTCCCTTCATTGTTGTAGCAATTTATGTGTATTTCTAGGTGATGACTTTCGTCTGTAGGTTATATTCCCCTGTAATGAGTTCTAGTGTTTGTTGTTTGGTTTTCCCACATGATTTTTTAACGGTTGGGAAAGGTTTTGATGCCCTTTAAGTGTTCATTGTGCATATAAAATATCACAGCCAAATACCAAGGAAATATCTTGAACAAATATGATATAACAGCAAAGGAATATCTCATAAAAAATGTTGATTTATTTAGTTAAACCTGACCTATTACAGCTAGGTAAAATTGTTGGTAAGAAAATCTATCCACTAAGCAAATAAACTCAACACAATCAGCAAGTAACATCGTCCAAATGGGATATCTCTGTTACAAGAGAAAACATCCTCAACAATGGAGAAATTGACCCCTCCTCTTAGCAAATAAAGTCTATCCACACATAAATCAATCCATCTCCCAAAATGCGCCCTTCACGACTTGAATCAACCCCTTTTCTCAAATGAATACATCCACCACAGTTTGAGCTCGACCCACAAGATTAACTCGACCCCCAAATTAAGAGAACATTGCCACAACACCCAAAAACATAGCCACAAGCTAACTCGTCTTCCTCAAGCAAAATTGTCCTCAACAAAAGGAAATTCCCGCTGCCAAATGATGCAATATCAGCCAAAATGAAGCATAATGAAATATCCATATGGTATTCCTCTATGATCAGCTAGGGTGGATAGTTTCACCACCGAACCCAATCTTCTTCTCTAGGGTTTTTCGTCCCAAGAGCCAAAGCCACAAGAGCTCTCTCAAATTCGTTTTTAGAAAATAACAATACATAATGAGAAGAAATGATACTCTATCTCTTATTTATACCCCTTTTCACTTGTTTTCCCTTCAAGTGACTTTTCAATTCATCTTTAATATTTTCTCCTAAAATCACTTTATTAATTTAATAAACATGTTTACTCCAAAAAGTGATTTATTTGACTTTAAAGCATTCCCGACTAATGAAAGTCACATTTTTATCATCTCAACATTTAGAGCTTCTCCTCCTAGTTCCAATGAGCTATTACACTAAAGTACCTCTCTTAGATAATTTATTAAAATGACACCCTCGGTGAAATCCATTAAGTAATTCTCAATAATACTCTCAAATTACAAGAACACTTGAAATGCAACAGAATCGAAATACGATTGTGCAGGGATGATCCCTATGATTAAAAATGATAAGAGGACCTATGAAAGCATCAAATATCTCCTCCAAACCGCATGAACACACTATTAACCTCAAATTACCCCTAGGGTCAAGTTGACATAAACCCATAAGGTCATCTCCAACTACAGAGCAAGGGAATCCAAAAATGGGGATATTATAGTCCTCCCTTCCCAAATATTGTTTGTCCTCAAGAAATTCCATCACAACCATATGATTAATAAGTTGAACCAAATTGAAATTGAGAATGATCCCAGAGTCCCAAACCAACCTGGAAAATGTGAAGCACCCTCTGCTCAAAGCATTGTCCTACAAGGTACTAACACAAGAGGCCATCTTAATACTACCGATAAGTAGATAAATCACATACTACAAAAGCTCAATAAACCCCTCAGAGAATGTTTCTTCTAGGGAACCAACGCAATGCACCATAAGAACAAAATCATGAGAGTAAGGACTGACTCTCCCATCTCTTTTAGTTGTTGATCTGCCAAACAATGTAATCCTAGGGTTCCAAACTAGTCTCAGAAAGGAACCACCATGTTGATGTTGTGTCACTCTGATCATAAATGTCTACCCATTGTGCCCACTCTATAGCCTCCAATCCTTGAACCCTAAGTTGCAATGCCTATAAGACCCGATCCCACTACTATGGATCATATCCTGTAGATGCACCTCAGTGGAATCAAAGTCTACAAGTCCACTTTCATACCCGATCTTGGGTATTAACAAAGAAAATCCATCCTTCCATATAGCATGTACACCATCATCTCCTCTTGAAGCATCCCAAAAATGAAATGGACCAATCATTTGAGTTCTTGGAACCCACATCCAAAATAGCATTCCACTATGTCTCATACCAACTGATTCCAACTATGCTACACTAATCAACTATGTGCCAGCGAATATGTACAACTCCTGCCAAAATGTCTTGAGATTTTTGTTGTCTCGGTCATGGTCAATGTACTCGGGAAACCTATGGAGCCTAAACTCCTCTCTAAAGAACCACTCTACTATCTATTGCACCTCATACTTTGATGAAGTCCCTGAAATGTAGTCCCTTCCATGCACCTCTAGTACACCTGTGTTGAAATATGTCGACACTCTTTCCCACCTATGTCCTGAAATGAGTGTAGACTTCCATAATCATGTTGGATAGGTATGCTCTGAATCATTATTCTAACAAATCATGCACTCCCTCACATTTCTGTACAAATCATCCTCAAGGCCCTTCCATGAGAACCTCTCTCTGATCTGCTGGTAAGTTTGGAAGTACCCAGGATTCCCTGCCAAGGGTGTATCATGCATAGCCCTCATGATCTCCTCTCTAATTGTGGACTCTATAATGAAGTATATGCTACCCTTGTAGTAGATGATGTCATCCACCACTATGTAACTATCATCTTAAATTTGACCATCCATCAACTCGTAAGCAAACTGGTCCTTGGAATATTCCACCATAAGGTGGGACTTCCAATCAGTTGAAATTCCTGGAGCCAATACAATGTGCCATGGATCTCCTCCTAATTTCTTTGTACATCTTTCATACTAATCACATGGCCACAATTTAAATCATCTATCATGCCAAGTTCCATGTCCTTGTTCTGATGATAGCCTGAATTAAAATCAATCTCTGGAGAGTACTATGTCCCTTGCCTGAATATTCTCTCCATCATGCCCCGTGTCTCCTCTAACTATCTCAAATTATCCTCCTATGTCCTACTGTATATGAGGAGATCATAAAAGAACACCAAAATAAACCCATGTAGTTGCAGTGTGAATATGGGGTTCATGCAAGATTGTAAGGTGGAAAGTATGTTGGTCCACCCCAATGGCATGAACAAGAACTCGTAGTGCCCATAATGAAACCCGGAAGTAAACTGGTGATATCCCAATCGAAGATCAATCTTCAAGGAATATGTTGCTTGATGAAGCTCATATATTAACTTCTTTCCCATGGACAATCCAAACTCAATGGTATTCTCAAAGTCCCTGTCAAGAAGTCTCTCTAAAGGAATCACCCCACAATCCCATATTGATGTGTCCATGTCCTCAATATATCTATTCCCACAATAAGTGGGTGCATATACCTCCCTAATGACTAGTCTACATGGTATATGCTCAACTCCCCCATCTACAGTCACGACTTGAGTTGTCAATGGGATCCCCAAAATAAGTGGATCATGAACTCCAAGATGCAGACTATGTGTCTAATCAGAGGTCTCTAAGCCATACCTCTCGTCAAACCCACACAAATATGAATGCTCCTCGCATTCAACCATCACAAGAAGCTCTTCCCTCAAATCCTGAGTACCACTAACATCCTCATGTGTTGTGGCTGCCATACATGATTGAGTCTATGTTATGTATTATGAGGAATGTGTCATACTCAACTCCACTCAAAGCTCATCATAATCATCATGTGTGCAATCAGCATGCCCATCATAATCACTAGTTTTATTAGTCTCATAAGATAGCTCTAATGGTGTATCGAAAGCTTATGTTTTTCAACCTCATTCCACACCTCCCCAATAGGAGTAGATGCATGCACTTCCAGGAAGTCATCCTAGGGTTATGTCAAACTTCTCTCATGAGATGAGGCATCCACATCACCAACCACTTCAGATTTGATGGTGCAAAAATCCTTTAATATCATGGTTGCGTTAAACTCCACACCAAGCACCTCATACTCCCTTGAATAATTTGACAACCCTTCATTCTTCTTTCCAACTGATGAGTGAGGCTCCAACAACTCACAATGCTCTAACAATATTGTTATATTCCTTTGAGTTTCTTGAGAAACTTTCCAAAAGTATGCCAAGAGTTTTGGATTTATCTTCATCTTGCTTAACCCTGTGAGTGAAAACCTTGCTACCAAGTTACCCTATTGAAATGGAAAAGTATAAGTGTTGGTCACTTATTGGTAACAATCTAAAAATACCCTTTTCACTAATTACCCTCCAGGATGGGAGGATGCATCACTCTGATACCATTGTAATATCCCTCACCAATATGTTCATGTGGTTTAGGATCTTTGACAAACACTTCCTATTGTTGTCACAAATTTCCCTTCATCGTTGTAGCAATTTATGTGTATTGTTGGGTGATGACTTTCATCAAACACTTAGGTTGTAGGTTCTATTCCCCTATAATGAGTTCTAGTGTTTGTTGTTTGGTTTTCCCACATGAGTTTTTAATGGTTGGGAACGGTTTTGATTCCCTTTAAGTGTACATTGTGAGAAAACAACCTCAACAAGGGAGAAATTGATTCCTCCTCTTACCAAATAAAGTTTGTCCACGCAGAAATCAGTCCAACTCGCAAAATGTGCCCTTCATAACTTGAATCAGCCCCTTTTATCAAAGGAATATATCCACCAAAGTTTGAGCTCAACCCACAAGATTAACTCAGGCCCCAAACTAAGAGAACGTCGCCACAACACCCAAAAGGAAACCACAAGCTAACTCGTCCTCCTCAAGCAAAATCATCTTCAAAAAAAGGAAAACCCTGTTGTCAAATGATGCAATCTCAGCCACAATGAAGCATAATAAAATATTTGTATGATCTCTCCTCTACAATCAGCTAGGGTGGATAGTTTCACCATCGAACCCAATCTTCTTCTCTAGGGTTTTTTCATCCCAAGATCCAATGCCACAAGACCTCTCTCAAATTAGTTTTTAGAAAATAACAATGCATATGAGAGGAAATGAGCCCTTATCTCTTCTTTATACCCCTTTTCACATTTTTTTTTGCTTCAAGTGACTTTTTAATTCATCTTTAATATTTTCTCCTAAAATCACTTTATTAATTTAATAAACCTTTTTACTCCAAAAAGTTATTTATTTGACTTTAAAGCATTCCTGACCAATGAAAGTCTCTTTTTATCATCTCAACATTTGGAGCTTCTCCTCTCAGTTCCAACGAGCTATTACATTAAGGTACCTCTCTTAGATAATTTATTAAAATGACACCCTTAGTGAAATCCATTAATTAATGCTCAATAATACTCCCAAATTACGAGAATGGTTGAAATGCAATGGAAACGAAATCTTACTATGCAGGAATGATATCGATGATGAAAAATGATAAGCGAACCTCTAAAAGCATCAAATAGCTTCTCCAAACCACTTGAACTCACAATTAACCTCAAATTACCCTTATGGTTAGGTTGACATAAACCCATAAGGTCATCTCCAATTGCAAAGCAAGGGAATCCAAAAATGGGGACATTACAGTTAAGCAGTTTGGCACTCATTAGATCAAGAAGAAAGAGAAATACCTTCCACTTGTCAGATCTAACTGTTGTCTATGCATATTTCTCAAGACAAATATAATGGCCTATTTTATGAACACTCCTCATTATGATACATTTGCTTCCTCCTCTGCTTCCAAATCTAGCACCACCTCTGCATCTACCAACAACAATCCCAATAACATATACGATGTTTTTATAAACCATCATGGTTCGGAAGTCTAGAAAACCTTAGCTAGGCATCTTTACCATCGTCTTCGTCTGCACGAATTCTGAGTATTTCTAGGGAACCCACTAGTCAAATAGAAGGATCTATTGCAACCGCCTCTGTTCATGTAGCTATTTTCTCTCAAAAATATGTGGAATAGGAGTGGTGCTTGATGAGCTCTTCTTGATGTTAAAGTCAAAGACTACCATTATTTCAAAAAAAATTCCGTGTGAATCCTTTTGATCTACAGATCGTGGTTGGCAATGACAAAGATGGAGTGTATCTTCAAGCATTGTGAAATCATGAAGAAGAAATGAGATCTCACTCGCAAAAAGTTGAAAATTGGAGAAAAGTGTTGTTTGTCGTTTCATTTTTAAGATATCAAAGCAGCTAGGGGAGATTAGAATGAGCTCATGAAATAGATCCTAGGTTCCTTCAGGTAGCAATGTCGAACACCAACTGGAATCAATAGGATCTGTTAGTTACAACCCAATTGTGATAATACAATGCAATGTTAAATAGGGAGAGAAATCAATCCTGAGCCTAGAGGTGAAGACGGTACCTCGTGGAGTCGTTATTTGTAGAACAAGGTCACCTGTAAATTAAAGATATGATCACATTCATCATGCGAGAACCCCATGCATGGAGTCGTTCTTTACATAACAAGGCCACCTGTAAATTAAAGATATGATTGCATTCATCATTTCCTTGAAAAATTATAAAGATGATCAACCAAACCCTCTTCTCACATCAATGTTGTGGGTTGCAACTCACCAACTCACATGATCAATAAACTGCCCAGAAAACTATGCTTATGTCCAATCGGATCCCGACAGGGAGCGAAAGAAACCTGATAGACATTGGCAGGGAGGGAAGGAGGCATAATAGACAACAAAGGAGGATAGGTGGATATACATGACTTGGAAAGTGGTATTTATGTGAGGTCATATTGGTTGAAAAGTTTATTAGTAGACAGGTTTGTTGGTTGACAAGTTTTGGGTTTTGGTTTGTTGACAGGTTTCTAGCAAAAGGTGTTCCTATACACATGCCTTCGGCATAATAAATCAAAGAATTTACAAAATAATCAACACTCAATAATGTAGAGAAAACCCTTGAGGTAGGGTGACACCATTAATTATTCCTTAAGGAAGGAAAACACTCCCAAGCAATACTTGTTTKCTACAATCACAATATTTTTCACCATGACCATTACATTGCTTCTACTTCTTTATATAGTACTATATATCTCCTAGGGACATTCTAGATAAGGAACATTCCAGTAGGTGAAACCTTCTAGTAAGCCTTCTTACGTTCATTGACCTCCTAGGAACATTTTAGAGAAGGAATATTCTAATATATATATATATATATATATATATATATATTATCATTCTCCTTGGGTGCCTCACTAGGTACCCCATATTACCTCCCTAAATATACCCCCTTCACATGTTTCGTCCTCCAAAAATGGAAAGAAACCATACAATATGATCGGCTAATCAATGTATCCAGTTGGTATCAAGCACAAGCCTCCATCCATCATAGTGAAATTTGAACATGGGATCCAACTCTTGTTTTTCCACCTTGACCTCCAATCTGATTGCTCTTTGTTGTGCTATGATATCTCCATGCATTGTGGTCATGCCACCATGTATCTCTCAATTTATTTCCTTTTGGGTGTCATGTTGGTACATAATAAGTTTGTTGATGCCCATGCTCTTGCCTTGATGATTATTGTTTCTCTAAGTGGTGTGGTCGTGATATACAACAACCTTAGCTCTCGATTCTTTTGACTTGGACTCTTCAACATGTGGTTTCTTTAATACATTTATATCCTTAAATTCTTCTTGTTGTTTGTGCCCTTCCTATGGCCTTTCTTCAAGTGATTCAATAGGATCTTCTTTTGATTCAATCCCAAACTCTTCGTTTGATGTCTCATTAGGTACAATACTTTGTTTCTCATCTAGAACTTCCTCTAGTACCCCCTTGGGCCCTTCTTTGTTAGTAAGAGAAATGGCCTACAATGTAATTTTATTTTTATTGTATATAGCTTCAAAAACTTATCTTGCACATTGACATTAATTGTACCCGCTAATTTCATCTAGGGATATCCCAAAATAACATCCACATCATTCATATCTATGGCATGAAAATCAGAATGCAACACATATTTATCCATAGTAAGCCTCAAAATTTTAAAAATTTTAAAATTTTCATCAACAACCCATGTGCTTTTCATATTATTTACAAGTACTTGAAATCTTTTAGCCAAGTTAACATTGATGAAATTATGCTTGCAACTAGGGTTAATAGAAACAATGACCTTCTCTTGTTGAATAAATCCTTTAAATTGTAATATGAAGTTGTCACACGAAAATAAATCCCTAGTGATCTTCTTATTCCTCTTCACATTGTGAAACCACCTATCTAAAAATACTTGTTCATATTCTTTATGTGAAATTGGTTGAATATCTTCATATTTAACTCTAACCCACCATATGTTAGCATCGTCCCTTGAATTCATCCATACCCAAGATCGCCACGAGTCTCCCTTAATGACTTTATATTTTTTATGTATTCTTCAATACTAGGACCATCATTGTAATGTCCCCTTCCAATTGATCATAATCAAGGATGACTTAATAGCCTAGATGACTCTCATAGGCTATATTCAACAAGGAGAAGGGAGTCAAGGAGGTTATTTGGTGTCACTAGGTTTAAAGAATGACAAATCCCAGAGTGACATTAAATAAAATAAATAATTATAGTTAAATGAAATTGGAGGAAAAATAAAGTGAGGGTTTGATTTGGTCAAAAAGGGGAAAGATCTAGAAGGCCAGGAGAAAGGATAAATAGAGGGGTAACCCTTCTATTTGGAATTATGATTTGATATTTCATTTTGGAGTGCTCTTGGAGCCATTGTTTTGTTGGGGTTTAGCAAAACGCTTCCACTACGAAAGTTTAGTTTCGGTGGTGCAATATCCACCCTAGATAGACAAGAGGGGGGTCTGCCTAGGATTTCCATTGGAACTTCAGTTCAGGTCCATAGTCAATTGGAAGTTTGCGTAGGGAGTTCGTGAAGATTTTTTGGAAGAGATCGATCCAGAATTTTGCAGGTGTCAAAGGGGTTATGGTGAAATCATGGTTGAGGGCATTGTCGTGGGTTAAGTATAGGGTGTCCCGTGAGGCCCCGTTAGAGGTCCAGCAGTTGTCCAGTGAGGACCTCTGCGATCGGGTTGTAGAAATCCTTCTTAGTTCGATTTCATGAGGGTTACATGAGGGATTGGAGGGTCACTTGCAGAGAATACATTACTGGAGAAAATAATTGTAGGGCTTGGAGAGTCTTGGAGCAGTAGACATCATTAATTAGCATCATTCCATGTTTTCTTTGTATTGTTTCTGATTAGTAGATTTTGCAACTACTTGGAATCCATTAGACCTGAGTGTTTAGGAGTATTGTGCAACTATTATTACAACCATTATATATCTTTGTATTGTTGGGATTTTGGGGGTTTCCACACCATAAGAATATGCCATGGTTATCTACTCTATTTTCTATGTAATGGATGAATGAAATATATTTGACAATATTCCTATATAAGCAAATTGTTTGTAAGAAGTTAAAAACAACCTTAATGAAAAGTGTTTGACACATTTACACAAGGAGAAATATCATTTTTTGGATAATAAGCATAATATTTCCACCTAGCCTAGTTGGGGACATTACACTGGTATCAGAGTTGGTGATCTTGTCAGCCTATGATTTCTTAAGGCATTGATGTCGAGGAAAACTAAGGGATTAGGGAAACAACCCACCATGGGATCAGAGTCAGAAGAGGTAGAAGTAGAGGGAGTTATGCAGGATCATCCTAAAGATAGGACCATACAATTGTTGGAAATCATAGCTAATGGAAAACAAAAATTAACACAACTCCTGACGTA
>JZKD02S1491870.1:0-10715 GCA_000966675.3 Picea glauca
CATTTTTTCGTCATACTCTAAATTCAATAACTATGTGACTTTGGCAATCCCAAAAAACGTTGTTTAGGGCCTTAAAATGGCCCCAGAAGTTTAGGACTCGAAAAGCTAGAAAAAAACTACCAAGATGAAAATTGTATGTGATATAGTTGGAAGAGGTGGGTAGCCATCGATATCCACCTGGATCAATCCTCCCCCCTTAGGAAGCAATGGTCTCCATTGCGTTGATTTCCTCCATCAGATGAGAAAATTTCTTTTGAATTTGGCCCCGAGTGAGCCACTTGCCTTGGTGCACAAGTTGCCTTGCTTTGACAAAACGATAAAGCTGGAGATTTTGTTGGTGACTACCCTTGACTTGTGTTTCCATGATTTGATTAGTGAATTATTGTTCCATGTAGTCAGGGTTGAGCAATGTCAATGTCAACTATTCTTCTATCTCTGAGGTGTCCAATAATGGTGGAAAGTATGGCCGAAGGAGGTCCACATTAAACACTGGGTGCAAGACAAGGAAGGGGGGAATGTTGAGATCAAAATCATTGTCACCCACATCCTTGTTGACGGTGTAAAGTCCATAGTGGAGTGGAATAATATTCCGATGGGGTCTTGTAAGGCGTTCTTTCTGCAAATGCAACCAAACTTTATCTCCCACCCGAAACTTGTGTGGCACCCGATGTTGATCATGACGCTGCTTGTACTTAGCATTTGACTTCTGCAAAATATTTTGAACATGTTGGTGGATGTGTTGGATTCATTCATTGAACCGGGTGGATTTTTCGGCTCCAGTTTGAGTATGGGACGTTTCTTCCTGTGTGGATACAAGGGGTAGTGCAACATCAATGGGACCCAATGGTTGAAATCCCAACCCCACCTAAAAGGGGTTGTGGCCGATTGAGCTATGTATGGATCTATTGTAACTGTGTTGAGCATAGGGAAGACTCTCATCTCATGTGTGCAGATGCTTGGGATTGTACATGCACAATATATGCACGATCATCCTGTTGAGGACCTCGGTTTTGCCATCTATTTGGGGGTGGTAGGTGATGGATTTGGTGAGCTTGGTGTCCAGCCGTGACCGAATGATCGACCATAATGTATTGATGAACCGGTTGTCTTGATATTACACGATGGTTTGTGGTATTCCAAAATGTAGCCACACTCGTTCGTAGAAGAGATTGGCAGTGGCCTCCGCTGTGATGCTCTTCTTGTAGGTGACCAAAATCACCATCTTGAAAAATTGATCAGCAACCACAAAAGCACAGTCATTTCCCTGCTTGGTTGAAGGAAGGCCTGACATGTAGTCCATTGAGATGGATTCCCAGGGCTAATCATGAGTAGGCAGAGGGGTGTACATGCCTTGTTTCTTAATGGCCGGTTTGGAAATGGCACAGGCCGTGCAGGACTTGATATACTTGTTGATATCCCGTCGAAGTTTCAGTCAATAGAAATGTTGTTGTAGCATGGACATTGTCTTTTCCACGCTGAAGTGTCTTGCCACCCGACTGTAGTGAGATTCCTGAATCAACTTCACTCGCTCACTTGATGGGACGCAAAGATGGCCTAGATGGCACAACGACTTGTCATGAAGATAGAAATCTGTGACAACTGTGTTTGTGCCTGGCATATGGTATGTAGTGGCGAAGTCAGGATCTCTCACGTAGAGTTGGGGCCATCCGAAGGTCTCATGTCCACAAGAGTGTAGCACTATGGTTAATGCTGCAACTGGAGGTCGATTGAGGCAGTCAATGACACAGTTGGTGCTTCCTGTCTTATACTTGATGTTGAGATGGAAATGCTGCAAGTATGTGGACCACTTCTTATGGTAGTCATTCTGCAATTTTCCTTGTGTCTGCATGAACTACAAAGGCTTATGATCAATGTGGATGATTGTATCCTTCCCTAGAATGTAATGCTTCCACTGGTGGTAGGCTTGTGCAATGGAGTACATTTCTTTGTCATAAGTGGGGTACTTATAGACGATATATGATAGTGTCTCACTATGATAGGCCACATGATGTCCATGCTGAGTGAGAACTGCGCCGCAACATAGTTTGAAGCATCTGTCTTAATCTTAAAAGGATGTTGTAGGTCAGGTAATGAGAGCACCGGGGCTAAGCACAAGCGCTACTTCAAATCATCGAACAAGTTGCTTCCTTTCCACCACCTCTGGTCACTTGGCTAAGGGCCCATGCAATGTGGGAGAATCCCAACATGAACCCGCGATATAAATTGGCAATGCCTAAGAAGCTACGAAGCTTAGTGAGTGTGTTCAGGGCTGGTTAGTCATGAATGATCTAGATCTTGGTTGGATCGACATGCATCCCATTCTCATCAACAATGTAGCATAGGTACTAGACTCTGTTCATACCGAATGATCATTTTTCCAAGTTTACATATAGCTTGTGTTGCCATAGAGTGTGTAGAATCTATTGAATATGTTGCAAGTGCTCCACCCAACTCTTGCTAAAGATGAGGATGTCATCCAAATACACCACCACAAAATAAGTGGTGAAAGGTCGAAATATATTTTCCATCATCCTCATGAAAGTTGTTGGGACATTTGTCAAGCCAAAGGGCATGACCAACCATTTAAAAAGACCTTCTTTGGACTTGAAGGCAATATTCCATACATCAGTCTTCTCTATTGGGACATGGCGGTAGCTGGACTTCAAATCAATCTTACTGAAGTATTTGGCCCCCTTGAGTTGGTCCCCTTGAGTTGTTAAGGAGATCATCAATTCGGGGAATTGGGTACCGGTTCCTGACTGTGATTTTATTTAGAGCCCGATAATCAATGCGGAGTCGCTAGGTCTTGTATTTCTTCTGCACAAGCACGATTGGGTTTCCACAAGGTGATGAGCTTGGTCAGATGTGCCCCTTTTTGAGTAGCTCTTATATATGGCACTCGATTTCCTCATTTTCTAATAGAGAGCAACGATAGACTAGACCATTGGGTAGTGGCACGTTGAGGTTCAAATCGATTGAGTGCTTGACTTGATAGTGCAAAGGTACCCTAGTGGGCGAGGAGAAGATGTCTTTGTATTCTTCCACGACCTTATCCACTTGCTTCTCTTGCGTGGAGAGACCTGTCATAGAGGCCATGGATGGGCTGCAACCTTCCACTCACTTTGAGCATGAATCACGATGAATAAAAAATTCTTTGTCTGAGAGATGACCTTCTTGCATTGGTTGGAAAAGATCAAGGAAATGGCAGTAGGTGGGACTACCTCGGGTATCCTGTACAATTTCCTGTCCAAAGTAATAATAACACTATGATGCCTAGACTCATATACAACATGATGTTTTCATAAATAAGGTTGGCCCAAAAGAACATCAAAAACTTCAAGGGGGGCGACATCACACAATACCTCATCTTTGAAGGGCTTGATTTCGTAGGGCAGACGACACTGTTGGTTGATGCAGAGATTGTCCTTTGGCAAAGCCATCCAATGGTGTAAAATTGTGGGTATGGTGATGTCGGTATATCCAACCGCTTAACGACCTCCACTGAGATGAGGTTCTTCTCGCTACCGCTATCAACAATGAAGTGCAATGAAGTACCCTTCATCCATAACTATGAATGAAACCTTCATAGTTACCGGGATGGACCTTGGTGGTAGCAACGGTGTAACTAGGTTTTGCGTCAATGATCCATCGCCTTTTTTCTAACATAGAGTCAGAGCCCACATATAATTCAAAGGCTTTCACCTCGACCACCAATGACTACCTCGAGTGACATTCAACGATGTTATTCCAAGAGCTCTTATGGAACTCACATCACTTCCTAGTGTCTTTCTTTTTCTTCCCATTGTCCTTCTTTATTATTGGCTTAGACTAATTGTCCTAAGGCTATCCATCCTTGCTTTTCCCTTATTTCTGTGGGTTGGGGCCGCCTTTTCCCTGCTTCTTCTGTGAGGGGTTCACAAACCCAAACAACCTCATCTTTTGTTTAAGCTTCTGCTTGATTTTGACAACATATTGATAGGCCTCGCCCAAGGACAGGATGTTCAGAAACTCCATTTCTATCTAGATGTATCTATGTAGACCACCGTAATACTTGAGCACCAAATTTCGCTCAGATTCTTTGATACCCAACTTGGTGCAGAAGGTATGGAAGACATTGGTGAAATTTGGCATTGTTTGGTCCCTTTCCTATTGCGGTGTGGTCCATCTTGTATATAAGTCGTCATAACTTCCAACAAGGTAGTATTGTTCCTTAATAACATCCCTAAAAGAACCCAAAGTGGGTGCAACTACAAATAATGTAGATTACTTTGTTTCCTTTTGCTGACATAAAGTCTCCCACCAATCTTTGACACGGGGGACGACCTTAAGGAGCACAAATGTAATAGTTTCTCTATCAGAAAAGTTATCGACATAAAAATACCCTTCTAGAAGGTTTAATCGTTTGTCTACAACATTCGCGTCTATTTGACCTTCAAATATAGGAATATAAAAATTGATTTGTATCTTGAAGGGGGCGATGCCTCTGCTCGATGAAGATGCGTCGCTTGTTGGTAGTCATCAAAGGATTTGCACAAAATTATCCATCATCTCATTCCTCTATCACACGAGGGATTCCTTGAGAAACAATTTAAAGGGATATCCTATCCCATCATCTCNCATTTTTTCGTCATACTCTAAATTCAATAACTATGTGACTTTGGCAATCCCAAAAAACGTTGTTTAGGGCCTTAAAATGGCCCCAGAAGTTTAGGACTCGAAAAGCTAGAAAAAAACTACCAAGATGAAAATTGTATGTGATATAGTTGGAAGAGGTGGGTAGCCATCGATATCCACCTGGATCAATCCTCCCCCCTTAGGAAGCAATGGTCTCCATTGCGTTGATTTCCTCCATCAGATGAGAAAATTTCTTTTGAATTTGGCCCCGAGTGAGCCACTTGCCTTGGTGCACAAGTTGCCTTGCTTTGACAAAACGATAAAGCTGGAGATTTTGTTGGTGACTACCCTTGACTTGTGTTTCCATGATTTGATTAGTGAATTATTGTTCCATGTAGTCAGGGTTGAGCAATGTCAATGTCAACTATTCTTCTATCTCTGAGGTGTCCAATAATGGTGGAAAGTATGGCCGAAGGAGGTCCACATTAAACACTGGGTGCAAGACAAGGAAGGGGGGAATGTTGAGATCAAAATCATTGTCACCCACATCCTTGTTGACGGTGTAAAGTCCATAGTGGAGTGGAATAATATTCCGATGGGGTCTTGTAAGGCGTTCTTTCTGCAAATGCAACCAAACTTTATCTCCCACCCGAAACTTGTGTGGCACCCGATGTTGATCATGACGCTGCTTGTACTTAGCATTTGACTTCTGCAAAATATTTTGAACATGTTGGTGGATGTGTTGGATTCATTCATTGAACCGGGTGGATTTTTCGGCTCCAGTTTGAGTATGGGACGTTTCTTCCTGTGTGGATACAAGGGGTAGTGCAACATCAATGGGACCCAATGGTTGAAATCCCAACCCCACCTAAAAGGGGTTGTGGCCGATTGATCTATGTATGGATCTATTGTAACTGTGTTGAGCATAGGGAAGACTCTCATCTCATGTGTGAAGATGCTTGGGATTGTACATGCACAATATATGCACGATCATCCTGTTGAGGACCTCAGTTTTGCCATCTATTTGGGGGTGGTAGGTCGTGGATTTGGTGAGCTTGGTGTCCAGCCGTGACCGGATGATCGACCATAATGTATTGATGAACCGGTTGTCCTGATATTAGACGATGGTTTGTGGTATTCCAAAATGTAGCCACACTCGTTCGTAGAAGAGATTGGCAGTGGCCTCCGCTGTGATGCTCTTCTTGTAGGCGACCAAAATCACCATCTTGAAAAATTGATCAGCAACCACAAAAGCACAGTCATTTCCCTGCTTGGTTGAAGGAAGGCCTGACATGTAGTCCATTGAGATGGATTCCCAGGGCCAATCATGAGTAGGCAGAGGGGTGTACATGCCTTGTTTCTTAATGGCCGGTTTGGAAATGGCACAGGCCGTGCAGGACTTGATATACTTGTTGATATCCTGTCGAAGTTTTAGTCAATAGAAATGTTGTTGTAGCATGGACATTGTCTTTTCCACGTTGAAGTGTCTTGCCACCCGACTGTAGTGAGATTCCTGAATCAACTTCACTCACTCACTTGATGGGACGCAAAGATGGCCTAGATGGCACAATGACTTTTCATGAAGATAGAAATCTGTGACAACTGTGTTTGTGCCTGACATATGGTATGTAGTGGCGAAGTCAAGATCTCTCATGTAGAGTTGGGGCCATCCGAAGGTCTCATGTCCACAAGAGTGTAGCACTATGGTTAATGCTGCAAATGGAGGTCGATTGAGGCAGTCAATGACACAGTTGGTGCTTCCTGTCTTATACTTGATGTTGAGATGGAAATGCTGCAAGTATGTGGACCACTTCTTATGGTAGTCATTCTACAATTTTCCTTGTGTCTGCATGAACTACAAAGGCTTATGATCAATGTGGATGATTGTATCCTTCCCTAGAATGTAATGCTTCCACTGGTGGCAGGCTTGTGCAATGGAGTACATTTCTTTGTCATAAGTGAGGTACTTATAGACGATATCTGATAGTGTCTCACTATGATAGGCCACATGATGTCCATGCTGAGTGAGAACTGCGCCACAACATAGTTTGAAGCATCTGTCTTAATCTTAAAAGGCTGTTGTAGGTCGGGTAATGAGAGCACCGGGGCTAAGCACAAGCGCTACTTCAAATCATCGAACAAGTTGCTTCCTTTCCACCACCTCTGGTCACTTGGCTAAGGGCCCATGCAATGTGGGAGAATCCCAACATGAACCCGCGATATAAATTGGCAATGCCTAAGAAGCTACGAAGCTTAGTGAGTGTGTTCAGGGCTGGTTAGTCATGAATGATCTAGATCTTGGTTGGATCGACATGCATCCCATTCTCATCAACAATGTAGCATAGGTACTAGACTCTGTTCATACCGAATGATCATTTTTCCAAGTTTACATATAGCTTGTGTTGCCATAGAGTGTGTAGAATCTATTGAATATGTTGCAAGTGCTCCACCCAACTCTTGCTAAAGATGAGGATGTCATCCAAATACACCACCACAAAATAAGTGGTGAAAGGTCGAAATATATTTTCCATCATCCTCATGAAAGTTGTTGGGACATTTGTCAAGCCAAAGGGCATGACCAACCATTTAAAAAGACCTTCTTTGGACTTGAAGGCAATATTCCATACATCAGTCTTCTCTATTGGGACATGGCGGTAGCTGGACTTCAAATCAATCTTACTGAAGTATTTGGCCCCCTTGAGTTGGTCCCCTTGAGTTGTTAAGGAGATCATCAATTCGGGGAATTGGGTACCGGTTCCTGACTGTGATTTTATTTAGAGCCCGATAATCAATGCGGAGTCGCTAGGTCTTGTATTTCTTCTGCACAAGCACGATTGGGTTTCCACAAGGTGATGAGCTTGGTCAGATGTGCCCCTTTTTGAGTAGCTCTTATATATGGCACTCGATTTCCTCATTTTCTAATAGAGAGCAACGATAGACTAGACCATTGGGTAGTGGCACGTTGAGGTTCAAATCGATTGAGTGCTTGACTTGATAGTGCAAAGGTACCCTAGTGGGCGAGGAGAAGATGTCTTTGTATTCTTCCACGACCTTATCCACTTGCTTCTCTTGCGTGGAGAGACCTGTCATAGAGGCCATGGATGGGCTGCAACCTTCCACTCACTTTGAGCATGAATCACGATGAATAAAAAATTCTTTGTCTGAGAGATGACCTTCTTGCATTGGTTGGAAAAGATCAAGGAAATGGCAGTAGGTGGGACTACCTCGGGTATCCTGTACAATTTCCTGTCCAAAGTAATAATAACACTATGATGCCTAGACTCATATACAACATGATGTTTTCATAAATAAGGTTGGCCCAAAAGAACATCAAAAACTTCAAGGGGGGCGACATCACACAATACCTCATCTTTGAAGGGCTTGATTTCGTAGGGCAGACGACACTGTTGGTTGATGCAGAGATTGTCCTTTGGCAAAGCCATCCAATGGTGTAAAATTGTGGGTATGGTGATGTCGGTATATCCAACCGCTTAACGACCTCCACTGAGATGAGGTTCTTCTCGCTACCGCTATCAACAATGAAGTGCAATGAAGTACCCTTCATCCATAACTATGAATGAAACCTTCATAGTTACCGGGATGGACCTTGGTGGTAGCAACGGTGTAACTAGGTTTTGCGTCAATGATCCATCGCCTTTTTTCTAACATAGAGTCAGAGCCCACATATAATTCAAAGGCTTTCACCTCGACCACCAATGACTACCTCGAGTGACATTCAACGATGTTATTCCAAGAGCTCTTATGGAACTCACATCACTTCCTAGTGTCTTTCTTTTTCTTCCCATTGTCCTTCTTTATTATTGGCTTAGACTAATTGTCCTAAGGCTATCCATCCTTGCTTTTCCCTTATTTCTGTGGGTTGGGGCCGCCTTTTCCCTGCTTCTTCTGTGAGGGGTTCACAAACCCAAACAACCTCATCTTTTGTTTAAGCTTCTGCTTGATTTTGACAACATATTGATAGGCCTCGCCCAAGGACAGGATGTTCAGAAACTCCATTTCTATCTAGATGTATCTATGTAGACCACCGTAATACTTGAGCACCAAATTTCGCTCAGATTCTTTGATACCCAACTTGGTGCAGAAGGTATGGAAGACATTGGTGAAATTTGGCATTGTTTGGTCCCTTTCCTATTGCGGTGTGGTCCATCTTGTATATAAGTCGTCATAACTTCCAACAAGGTAGTATTGTTCCTTAATAACATCCCTAAAAGAACCCAAAGTGGGTGCAACTACAAATAATGTAGATTACTTTGTTTCCTTTTGCTGACATAAAGTCTCCCACCAATCTTTGACACGGGGGACGACCTTAAGGAGCACAAATGTAATAGTTTCTCTATCAGAAAAGTTATCGACATAAAAATACCCTTCTAGAAGGTTTAATCGTTTGTCTACAACATTCGCGTCTATTTGACCTTCAAATATAGGAATATAAAAATTGATTTGTATCTTGAAGGGGGCGATGCCTCTGCTCGATGAAGATGCGTCGCTTGTTGGTAGTCATCAAAGGATTTGCACAAAATTATCCATCATCTCATTCCTCTATCACACGAGGGATTCCTTGAGAAACAATTTAAAGGGATATCCTATCCCATCATCTCTCTTTTCTCCCCCCATAGTCATTTGTCGGGTTCGGCGAGGCCGATCTTGCAACTGGTTCGAGTCCCAATTGCTTATACCCCGACCTTGTTGGGGATATGCATAGAGAAACAAATGAAGAGCAGATCGCTCTGATACCACCAATTTGGATTTATGAGTAGAATGAAATGAAACATAGATATATAACATTAACACATATATACATAGAACAATAACAAAGATGCAATAAAACCTAACTTATATTCAATAAAGAAATCCGCTGAAACTATAAAATGCAGAATGAAACAATCTTGCTCGAATGGTGGTAGCTAATCTCTGAGAAGAGATGTGGCGGCTACGTGCATTCACGTTAGTAAATTAAAATGAGGCCTCTAGTCCTTTTTAGCATCAACAAGTAATCAGAAAACCCTAGACATCCAAAAACCTAACCCTAGGAGATGAAGCGCCAAAAGTCATGCAGGCCCCGATGGGGTAAGTTGATACATCAATTTCCCGGGGTCATAACTTTTGCATACGACCTTCATTTTAGGTGCATGATATCCCATTGGAAAGGTCTATTTGAGGACTATACATTTTGTGGTCACAATCTGACTCCATATATAGTGTGACTATGGTGATCCCAAAAAACGTTGTTTAGGGCCTCAAAATGACCCCAAAAGTTTAGGACCCAAAAAGCTAGAAAAAAACTACCAAGATGAAAACTATATGTGAGCCAGTTGGAAGAGGTGAGTGGCTATCGATATCCACCTCGATAAAGTAGACACATAATGGTGGTATCCCAATCATTCCGAGCATTTGTGGAGAGTTTGGGTCAATTTTGACAAGTTTCAAATTTTTGGGACCAAATGGCTATTTTTGGAAATTTCTATTTTTAGTAGTCATCATCATCCCCAACAATGAAAAGTGGCGAGCTTAGATTTCTACATGTGGTAGAGTATCAAGATGATGTGGCATTTGTTAGCGATAAAAAATGCACTGGTATTTTTGGAGTGTCTTCTCAACTTTTATTCAATACGCTCATTTCTAAAGTTTTCTAGCCAATATTTTAACTTCCAGATCTTCATCAAATCCCTATGTGATCGTTTTCACCTGCATTTCAAAGCATCATCAGTGCTTCCTAAACCCTAGTTTTTGTGGCTTTTTTATACTCTGAAATGAAATGTATATTTTATTTCTAAAATTCCTAGAAAAAAATGATGTGTGCCCTTAAGTGTTTTATTCCTAAACTATCCTAAACCTAAGCCATATCACACCAAAACCATATACCAAATTCTTTGCTAAAGACCAAGCCACACCAATCTCCTACATATCTCATCGATTCTATATATTAAAGCCTCAGACTCAAACTACAATTTCAAAGCCATAAATTAAGTTCATTGACCAAATAAGATGCCTATGCAAAGTCTATATGCCAAGTCGACAGGTCAAGTTACAAGATAGGTCACGATTTAAAATTAAGTCCAAATGTCTAAGCCACGAAGAAG
>JZKD02S1491881.1:0-10715 GCA_000966675.3 Picea glauca
CTTGTTATAGAAAAGACGGTGGTTTAATCACAAATGTGTGTTTCTCAAGTGGAGATGTGTTTATGAAGACACATTTCCTTGAACTACAGTTCAAAGGAAGGGAAGGTGCAATGTGGACTGCTTGTTGAGAAGACATTGGTTGAATATTAAGTAATGTATTTCCAACTGTATGTATCATTTTCATAGCATCAATATGAATTTTTTCATGCTCTTTGCGTATTCTTCTTAATGCACCTGTCATAGATTTGTCAACCTTTGTCATGTATGAGGTACAATACGATATTGCAACATATGCATTGAGGACATATTGTGCATCTGTATTTTCATTCCACATAACTAGCATGTCCATGGAGAAACAATTGTTCCAAATATGTGAAAGTTTTCGTTTAAGTAAAATTGTTGGTTGTTTAAGTTTATACTGTATGGATTGGATGTACTCATCTTCTGTTAGATTTAACTCTTCCAACAAGTCTTTGAATCTCATTAAGTCATCAAAGTCTTGTTGTTATAGAAATGAGAACAAAGATTTAGATTTCTCAATGAGAACATTGTCCTCTAAACTAATTGGCTTAATGATTCTTGTTGTTCTGATTGCCGGTAGAGGGAAGTTGATCTACAATGTGATTTTTTTCATTTTTTAGAGCTTCTTGTATGATAATGTCTATGAACTTTGCCAATTTCTAGATCTAAATGACTGTGTTGCATATTATGTATTTGTTCAGAAAATGATCGATCTATGAGTTTTTGTCATTTCCATGGACCAATTCACCCTCTATCCATAACAATGCATGGTCATTATAACTCCCTCTATTTTGAAATTCAGTCACAAAATAGTAGTTTGATATTTTTTCGAATAATGTTTCATCATGACATATCAATTGCCTCAACGAATTTATTCTATGTCTATACTAACAAGTACATGTCACTAGGTATTTTCTTATGAGGTACTCAAGGTCATCATTTTCCAATGTATTAGTTTGTTTTTTCCTTTTCCTATTCCTATACAATGCATACATTGTAGCCACCAATGGATCCCAGTGATTCTATGCACTTGTAAATGTGATGAAAAAAGTTGGGGGTCCCAATTGGCAGATCATTGAAAATACAATTTTCTTGTTTTGTTTCGGTAGTGAGGAGAGATGCGAATGTTTTTGAAATCTATGTATCCAATATCGGATTTTAGGATTTTTTCTAGGTTTTATTTGCACTTCATATCTTTGGCCAATAACTTTCTTCCTTGTAGATAGACCTTTTTTATTCAAACCCACATGCAAGAGAAAAATTTCTCAATTATAATGAGTACGTTTTGAAAAAAATAAAAATTATGTGAGAGGAGAAGTCACCGCTTAAATGTAGTAGTTCTCATCGAATTATTTTTTGGTAGCTTAATTGTTTTGTGATGTCACTAGGACATGGATATCCATAGAACAGTGTTGGGAAGTTCATTTCCTCAGCAAATATGTCCTTGAATATTCCAAGTGGACATTTCCCTTCAACAGGTGCAATTTCGACAATGTTGTCTTGCAATTCACGAATGTGTTGTGAGTTAGTGAATCCATGTATCAATGTTTCAGCTAGGGATGCTTATAGGGGATAAATTTTTTTCATGGGTTAATTTTCCATGGTTTAAAAAAAAAAAGATTCTCTATTCTAAAATTCATTCACCCAAATTCTATAGGATAAAATTATTTTACCTTAAAAATCGCCAAAAGTTTATACAAACTATATAAAATCCTTAGAAATTTGAATATTTTTTCAAAAATATCGCCAAACATTTTGTAGTTGGAATATGAAGGATTAATAAGATTCACCAATGATTCTACATTTTAAAATAAATTTCCATCCTTAAAATAATCATCCGTTTCAGCACGTCTTTCATTATCTAATTCATCGCTTGTATCAAATTCACTAGTAGTGTCAAAAGTATGTGTAGAGTTTCCATTTCCTTGTTCAAGAACATTGTTCCAATTTTCATTTATACATATGTTTTGTTCTTTGTACAGGGCCCTTGAACATAATTGTTTTAATTCTTTCATGACAACATGCACACACACTTTACCTGTCTGGTATGCATTCTTGTAATGCAAACATCTTTTGAGAGCTACAACAATTTCCATGTATTGCTAATGAATTATGGGAGGGATTTTTCCACAACATCTACTTGGATAGGGACATTAATAATTGATCTTGTTAATCCTATTTTGGGTCGTTTATAGCCTGAGGGCCTGATTTGTGCAAATGTAATTCGTAGAGATACGAGCCTCTCTTCAAGTTCTGTAAGTGTACTTACATATGGTAGTGGTGTGTTACATCTTATTTCGGTTAGGCATTGCAAAGTGTGGTAGTTTTCCATTTTGAAGTGATCATTTGCATGGAACACAAATATTTCCACTGAAAAATGTTTTATCATTTAGTGTTAAGCCAAGGTATTCTTTTTGCAAGTGAGGGGGTGTTTTTTTTTAAATTCAATTGCTCGCAAATCACACATGAAATGGAAGGAGTGTCTTTAATTTTCTTCATATAGATCAGTTTTTCATCTCTCTTCCCTAGAAAAGCATGCATAGTAAGTGTTTGTTGGTTTTCACTACTGGTAGTGCATGGTGTTGGATCTAGGGAACAATATGGGATTTTTTCCTCTGAGTCGGTATCATGAACATTGTGGGATATGTAGTTGCACCTGTATCTCTAATGTATCTTTTTTTTCAACATGTTGTAGGTTAACTTATGGTTGCCACTCCAAACTAGTTTCACTTTTTTACAAGCCATGTTGAAGGTGGAATTAAAATTTTTTATGAGCATTTCCTCCTCACCATATAAATGGTGAAAATGGTGATGTTCTTTGTCACTCGACTTGTGATGTTTGTGTTCACCAGAAAGTGTGAAAATGTGATTAAGTTGTGCACACACAATTATTTTTAGGTTGTGATATGTGAGTTTTTTTTCTTGGTTGAGCTCCCTTTCACCTCATGATGACTGGTTGTACAACCTAGAGGTCTAGAAGGAAGTGTAGAAGTGTATTTTTTTCTCTCACTTATGAACTTTTTCAAGTTGTGATAAGTTAGTCTATGTTTTGTGTTTAAGCTCTGTATGACATCATGACAATTGGGATGAGTTTATTCTGATTAGATAGCATGTGAATCTTATGAGGATTCGATGTGGTTTGGGTGGAATGGTCAGTGGATATTGAACGAGAATTATTTCCTACAAAAGGTTGATAATGGATGTGTGACATATATTTTTTCAACGATATGATGTCAATTTGTCAATCGTAGTTTGAATCAATACAATAGGAATAAATAGTACCATCTGATAGGGTTCACGAGACCTGGATATTTACACTGAATATGATAGATATCCAGTGTAAACAAAATGCGCTACCCTCTACATTTCCTTTCTCATATGTCATTTCATTGTTTACAAGGTATAGTTTCCAACTTCCAATTATCGGGATACTTTCTAGAAGATATGGTAAAAGGTGTAGATGAAAGCAGTTAAATGCCTCTTGACTTCCACCTATAATTGCATTTCAAAAGGATTGCACAGTGTAAGGGCACAATGAGTGCACATGAAATTATGTTGCTATCAAATATAAAATTGAATTGAATAGACTATCTCCACAACTATATGCAATAGTTGTCGCTATGTGCAATCCATGGGACTGTATATGATGCATAATTCATTTCCAATGTGATTGAAGGTCTTTGGAGATGAGGGACAAGTAAATATCAGGTCCTCCAAGATTTCATATGGATAATTTTCTATAGAGTAGTGGTTCATAATGACCACTAAGAGGATTGGCATAATGGAACAAGATGTGATATGGATCCCTAGATGCAGTTAGGTTGAATAGTAGATATCTTTTTTTCTTGTTAATGACCAAATTCCAATTAATATATTCCGCGAATTGGAAAGCCACCCTATACAAAAAGTATCTCTCCAAATTCCCCTCCCATGTGTAGACAAAGTTGCAAATGTGGACAACCACATATTTAAAAACATGTACTGACATCATGTATTCCATGCAATTGGAAAAGAAAATCAGATGCCAATTCGTATTGATATGACTCTCATGCCTCAATGCCACCATTTTTTAAACATGCCAAGAAATTATCTATCAATCCATTGTGCAACTTGGTCAAAAAATAAGGAAATGCAATAGAGCTTGAAATGCATCGAAGAGGAAATATCCCATAGTATACAAGAATGCATCTAATCTAAAAATCTCATTTCTATGCAATATCTGGTCAATGTTGTCATGTACAATGGAGTTTGTTTATATTGAAAATTCCTAGTATTGAAAATTCTTACTTGCAAACTACAAATAGTAAACAACAAACAACAGATAGGAATGAAACCATGGCATTGAAACTTATTGGTGAATGGGAAAAGATAGAAGTGTAGTTCCAATTGCGGGTGCATAATCCCAACCCTGCAAACTGCAACAACATTGAATCAAACAAGGGTGCAAGATTTCAACACTGCAAAGTGAAAGAATAGGTCGAACTATGGGTGCAGGACTTGAACCTTGCAAAGTTGAATGAAACAAGAGAAAGCAACAAATAACAAACGAGTGAACAAGCACCAAGATGCCCAACTGCAACCATAGGACCTCAATTTTGCAATGTTGAATCAAACAACAATAAGCAACATCCAACAAACAAACAAGGAAACAACAATGGGTGAACCAGTAATGTCGGTGGAGAAAAATATTGCCCAAACTCACTGCAGACAAGATTGTATCCAAAAATCAGACTAAAATGTATTGTAAGACACCTATTAAGTAAACATTTAAGGTTGTGAGAAAGTTCAAGGGTGTTGCACTATGTAAACATTTAAAAAAAAAATGTAGTGTGGTAGGCGTTATAATAATAAAAATGTCTACTTAAGTACTTAATAATAATAAATAATAATAATAATAATAATAACAATAGTTCGAACAATAGAGACTATGATAAAAAATTATAGTCAAAGGACAAACTAATATGAAGTCAACTAATAAAAACCTACTCTCCAATATCAAAACTTTGGATATCTGAACATTTAAATAAAAATAATAAAAATTCAAAAAGACTCTAGATGATCAATACTTTGGATATGTTAACATTTAAAACATTGGGAATAGCTAAGCTAGAAATAAGACTTAAAGTTTTTTTTATTATATAAAAAATAATGTTTTTAGTTCTCTAGTTGGAACAATAAAGATTATGCAAAAAAAAATTAGTTAAAAAACAAACTAATATGAGGTCAACCAATTATGCATGTGTCACTAATAAAACATTGATGACAATTAATATCTACAAAAAAATTGGTGTAACTAGGCAAGTTGAATTAGATTCCTTTTGCATATCAAGCTATTCCATAAGTTCTCCTATTTTTGTCTAAAACTAAGTAGCATTAGTATCCTCCAAAGGAAAAACATCATTATTACTTTGAGAAACATGTTCATTTAACCTAGCAATGATTTCTTTGTTTAACGAAGTTTCGTATGCCTTTTCTTCTCTAAATACAGTGTTTGAAAAGCAAATTTATTTTCTTTATTCCAAACACATTGATCATTTGTTCTTTAAAGATTTTTAATATAATCATAGTTAACTTATTTGTTCATAATCTAATAACAACAAATATCAATTTATCCAAACATTAATATATTGATGCAATCTCCATGGAAATTTAATGTTTAGTATTTGCTTAGACGGCAAGAAGGGTTAACCAACAAATATCCAAACACTAACCACAAAAAATATCAAATATAAATTCAACGAAACATAATAAGACAAATAATGCAATATACAAGGAGATCTGATCTTTAGTATTTTCTTAACAAAGCTTAATGAACACATATCCACACATTAATTACAAATAAGAAAACTAATGTGGTATCCAAGGAGATCTGATCTTTAGTCCTCTCTTCAGAAAAGGACAAGTCTTAAACAACAAACCTTATCCACCTTCAATGAGAAATACACAGATCAATACAATACAACTCTGCACTTCAATGATAAAAATTCCCAAACACAGCATATATGTCTCTATAGTATATCCTACCAATAATATGTCCCATAGAATCTATTAGCTTTACGTCAAACATTTCCAAACCGCCTATGGAATCCTTTTGCTTGCATAAAGCGAAATTTCAATTAAGGAACGACACACACTTGTGGGTGTCAAATAACAGTACGTGAACCTCTGCAATCGAAACGAACAACGCATTCATTAAACAGTCCTAGGCCTGAGTCAGACAAGAGAAGGCATGGTCAGATCAAAATGTGAGGGCCCATGCCCTATTCTTAGAAGAATATTTTATATGATGAATCAATATTTTTTCAATTTTCAAAAAATAATGACTTAAATTATATATATATAATTTTAAGGTTATTGTCAAGACAAACATAAAATACATAAAATTGGTGTAAGAAACTCTTTTATTTGTGGGACAAAGTCTTTTTTCTAAATAGAGATTTGATTGCTAAAGTTTAATGAGGTATACATATTCTACTCTCTTTGGGACCTCTTAAGAAAGACATGTTCTTAACCATTAAACCCGCACAGGCTATATAAAAAGCCATCCAAATCCGTACTTCATAAAGATCTCAATCTTCTTGAAGTAATTGAACAAACATCCAGAAAGGTGTAGAAATTTTATATAGTAGTAATAATAATAATAATAATCTATTTTGAAGTTTACTACCAAATAGACACCAAATTAGTATATGAAACCCCAAATTGATATATGAGATACATATACTTTTATTTACTTATAAAAATTCAGCTGAAAAACTGTATCCTTTACTACAAGTGGTTCGCCATTCAAACAATCTGAATGCACTGTAATTCTCGAAATAAAAAATCCAATGCTTTATTGGGTACTCCAACACTCAAAAAAAACTAAAACCACTATAATTCATAGTATAAATCGAAATTAACATTTCTTAAAATCAAGTTGGCTTCATCATGCGATTTCCATCCACACTTTGATAGCAATAGAGAGATTTGTTTCTCCAGAAGAGGAGAGTTGATACAGGTCGACGTTCTATTGTAATAACCCTATTAACGGTTATACATCTTCTGCAACATCCATAGTACAATTTGCGTGAAAATGATGCCCTACAAATGGACTAGCGCACGATCTCTGAACAGCAAAACTGAGATGAATAATGGAACATGATCATTGAAACAAAGACGAACACCCCTCCAAATTTTCCACACTAGAGAACAAGCTTACTAAGCCAACATCATAATCACCAACGTTGTCATAAACAAATCCAAATCATGCTGTAATAAATCGGCCATTTATTATAGTCATCTCCAAACATAACTTTGATACCAACGTTACGTTTCATAACTTAGTCATAACCAAACAAATCCAAATGACGCTGTAGTGAATAGGTCATTGATTTTAGTCTTCATACAACGTAATTTAGCCATGATGCTATAGTGAATAGGTCGTTTATTTTAGTCTTCATACAAACCCGCATTGCATTCATGTCGTCATTTATTAAGTTGAATATGATTAGTCACACCATGAAGCATGGTTTTGATATGCAATTTTAAAAGTGATTAGTAACTATTTATAATTAAAATTAACACTAGAAGGAAAATACCTTGTAGGAAGGTTATAGCTAAGGTTTCTAGTGTTAAAAAATTGGTAAAAATTGTCATGGCTTTCTAGGTAGTGTGTTTCATGGTATATTTTGATCAGTACGAAAGCATCAACTAGTTAAAAAAAATATTGGGACATCGATATTGGGACATAAAAACTACTTACAAGAAGTAATTTTTGTTTTTTCAGATTATTAAGAAACTAATGTCCACAATAAAATGATAGCAACACAACTCACGACATCATAATGAATGAATTATACACGACACATCATTGCAATCAATCATGTCGTAACCGACACATCCACGATTTAGTAACGACATAAAATCAGCCATCATCATAAATGAACAACCACACATGGTAACATCATCACCCTCTACTCATCACTCATATAAATAAATAAAAAATCAATGCATCAACAAAGGATAGCGATGCATAAACATAAAAGGCATAGAAGATTAGCACATCAAGATTGGTGCAAAATAATACAAAACTCATGAGATAAAAGATACAAAATGACTACCTCCCCATCCTACAGTGCAAGGTTAGGACCTCCAAATCACATAAGCAACACTCATGCCCAGGTTTCCATCGATTTTCACCATTTAAGGTCTGAGGGCTGGTGACTATTCTAAGCAACAAGGAGGTGTATACTTTTCACTGACACAATCAAGTCCCAACTAGCAAGCTAAAACCACCACATCAATGATAATCAAAGGAAATCGTGTTCTTTCAACAATCAAAACATCAAATAAATTTCCAGGACAAAAGAAAATTTAGTGAGACATAAACATAAGATAAAACACAATGTAATCAAGTCATTTATCACGAAAAGGTAAACAACTCTAAAAAAAAATAAAAATATATGCATCCACATAAACCATACTACTGGAATAAAAGTCTACTTATTTTCATGGTGGAAAGGAAATCCAATCACATAACTAATCATACATCAACAATATTCAAGCATGCCAATAATCTAATTAATTTATCAAAACATAATCCAAAGCACATGGGTAAACATCTAAATCTTAACTCGCTCAACGGCGATGATGCCTAAACAATCAAGTCCTTCCTTAATCTAGAAGCGCAAGAGTGGAAACGTAATTTAGAGGGCGCAAGAGGTTAAAATATTAGTCAATTAATTGTCTAAGTTAATTTAAAAACGCATGAGTAATTGACCTTAAAATTAATGGGGCAAGGTGATTATCCAACCATATCCTCATGGCGCGCGGTAATAACCTTCCTAAATGATCATGCATGAGTCAAATTCAAGCGCAAGAATTCCAATGTCTAAACATCATACCTTACATTGTAATTTAGTGCGTGCAAGGATTCAATTCCATTAATTCAAATTCGGCATCAACAATTCAAGACGCTAAAGTGAATCTATTTCCGAAGGTGCAAGAGAGGATAATTAAATAAATCAGTCAATAATAATCATGGCACAAGTGAAAAATATTCACATAACCATCCTTACTTTGCATTAAACATGCACAAGTTAATCAAATTTACTTTAAATTCGGGCGTAAGATCAACATCTACTATGCTGCAAGGAGCAAAGGAAATCATCAAATCCTAACTATACGACACAAGTGATCCAACCACCTTAAAATCAAGGCTTAAGAGAATCCATCTTCTAACCAACAACATAAATTTTGTAAAACTTCCCAAGGGTAAAATGATCCCTAGACCATCCCACAACAACAAGCTAAGAGGCGTGAGCGTAATCATTACCTTGTTCCATGACACAACAACACCTCGTAATCCTTAGTGAACATAACTATGTGGCAGCCCCGTTTTAATGCTCAAGGAGAATTAAAAATTCGTAAAAAGACCTTGTCCTTAAAGATAAAAGAAAACTAGAAATAGTATATATATGTGATAGAACCATGAGCTTTAATTTTGACCTGTCTTGTACCTACTGGATTCATATAATAGTTTATAATTTACTCAACCAAAATTCCCTAGAAAGATTAAAAGTTGACCAAGGACTTATCATAATTCTCATGACTACTATGGACCCTCTTTCTTTACACATAACAATAGTTTTAGTAACTAGGAACAACCACATTAAGTAAAAAGTGGTTGATATATGTAAATGGATGTCATTTTTCACTTTTTTTTAATTAATGGTGTTTATCGACGTATATCAACCACTTTTTATTTAATGTGGTTCTTGCTAATTGATGGTCGACATACATGGCCACAACCATAAACACATTTATACATTTTAAATGTAATAATTAATTATTATTTTATAATTACTAAAGTATTATTTTAAATAAAATTATTAATTTTTTTAATTAGTATTATTATTAATTAAATAATTTATTAAAAATATTAATAATAAATATATGTAAYAATTTTATTAATAAATTATTGAAAAAATTAAATAATAATCAATTAATAATAAAAATTTAATAATAATCAATTAATAATTATTTATTTATAATTATTAAATAATAGTAAATTATTATTTATTATTTATTTAATAAAAATTAATTAATTAGAAATTAGAAATTAATATTTATTAATTAAATGATTAATTATCAACTGATTATCAATAATAAAATAAATATTAAATAACAATAATTTATAAAATAGAAAATAATATACCATAAATAAAATAACTTAAAACAAAATAAATACATTATTAAATTAATATATTAATAATCGAAAAATTAATTTATAGATTATAAATAAATTTAACAAAAATAAAATAATAAATAATAAAAATATTAATAAAATTAATAATAATAATAAAGCATTACATGTATCTATTATAATAAAATAAAGCATTATAATGTATTTATTATAATAAACCTTTACGTGTATTTACAATAATAATAAAATTTTAATAAAGTAAAAACACATTTATAATACATTAATGTATTATATTATTATATTAAAATATCACTACAATATTTTTTTATTATATATTGATAAAGTATTAAAATATTAATAAAATAATAAAATATTAACAATATATTAAAATATTAATAAAATAATGCATTAATAAACTAAAGTAAATTTGTATTAATTAAATAATATATTAATAATATATAAATTAATCTATAATATAATAAATAGAAGTATTAAAAAATTAATGTAA